>MJGA01000043.1:0-152038 GCA_001910725.1 Phanerodontia chrysosporium
AGATGTTGAATACGAAGAAGACGCCATCGCCTGGGAGCGCCTGTGGTTCGAGCATACGGCGTGGATGCACCACAACGAGTGCCTCGCGTACAAACATCTCGAACGCCTCCAGGGCACCGTAGTCCCGACGTTCTACGGCTCCGGCACGCTCGACCTCAGCAGCGCTGATCCCGCGCGCTCCATCTCCCCGTTCGTCCTGTTCTTGGAGTACATCCCCGACGCCGTCCCGCTCTCCGCGATCGATCCACGCCTCCTCACCGAGCCCGTCTTGCGCGAGATCATTAGCAACGGCGGGCTCCTGAAGGACCATGGCGTCGTGCACACTGATCCAAATGAGGCGAACTTTCTCCTGGTTCCTGCACATGCTCCAACGCGCGTCGTTGTCATCGACTTTGCCGAGTGCTGGACGCGGGACGCCGTCCCAGCGGAGGAGTGGGACGATGCGAAGGAGGAGTGGCCAGTCGAGCACCATCGGAGAGTGATGATACATATGAAGCTTCGACATGCGGGCCTGCCCATTCCGCCGTTTGCAGAGTTGCCCAAGGTCGAGTAGCTCCGAGACTGTATACCGTCCGAGTCTCAACGAGCTTCCGCCTGCCTGTATGCACGACTATCTATGTAGCTAAGAAGTGACAGGCAGTAGGAGGTACTCTCGTACAGAATATTTGGAGCCTCAGGGAGAGCATGATCCCATCGGCTCATGTGTTGACTTCACGTTCTAGATGCTTGATGCAGCAATGCGGGTTATGGTATCTCGTAAGCACAGTATCGTGGGCCTAGGATACAAACAGCGTCTGCCCTTCATCTGCTACTACGACGCCTCCTTGACCCTAGGCTCGCACAATGACCTCTCCGCCACGCATTCAGTATCCCCACTATCTGCAGCCTGGATCCACGATCACTCTGCGGCATGCCGAGCATGGCGAGCTGTGCGCCACAATCCTCCCGTTCTCTCCGAGTGTCAGGTCCAGCACTCACGTCGTGCTCGTGCAGCTCGCTGCCACGCCACACGGCTGCCCGCTGCGTCCCGAAACACCCTACATCGTCAAGATCTTCGACCCGCGGTTCATGCGCGGCCCCAGATACCCCTGGACGCCCGAGACCGAAGCTGCTGCGGCACGCGTGCACGAGGGGCGGATCGATTTCGATCCCCGCGAGATGCCGTCGACGTGGGGCGTGGATTGCGCGACGCAGCCGGTGGAGTGGGAGCGCGCGTGTTTTGCGCACACGGCGTGGATGCAGCACAACGAGTGCCTGGCGTACAGGCACCTCTCGCGCCTCCAGGGCACCTCCGTCCCCTGTTCTACGGCTCGGGGACGCTCGATCTCCGGAACGTCGATCCCACGCGATCCATATCTCCCTTCGTGCTCTTCCTCGAGTACGTGCGCGACGCAATCCTCTCAATGTGCTCGACCCCCGCCTCCTCACCGAGCCCCTCATGCGCACTATCATCCACAACGGCAGCGTTTTGAAGGAGCACGGGGTTGTTCACACAGACCCGAACCCCGCGAACTTTCTACTGGTGCCCGCGCGCGCCCCGACGCGTGTCGTGGTCATTGACTTTGCAGAGTGCTGGACGCGTGATGCGGTCGACGAGAACGAGTGGGAGGATGCGGCGAGAGAGTGGGACGTCGAGCACCATCGGCGCGTGATGATCCGCAGGATCTTCCTCGATGCGGACCTGCCTGTTCCTGAGCTCGTACAGCTGCCAAACGTTGAGTAGCATCTCCCTGACGGCGATTGCTTTCGCATCGCTATTCTTGCCACATGTTACTTGCCATGCAATGTACACATATTACACATTATCCACGAGTCTGCAGCATGTAGTAGTTCGTTCCGCAACGGGTGCGGCGTCGTGATCGTGTCTAGACTATTCCAATTGCATGTGCCCCTCTGACATGTTGCCCACCTCAGCACATGACGTGCCTTGAGTGGTGCGGCGGTATGATGCACAGGCGCAAAGCATGTTCCCTAAGCCTGCGGCAACGCGAGAACATCAGGCACAGGCAGACCCGCTGTCTCGAACTTCCTCCTCAGGACAACCTTGCGGTCGTGCACCGGGTTCCACTCCTTCAGAGCCCCCTGCCAGTCCTCCTCGTCCTCGGCCGCGTCCCGCGTCCACCCCTCCGCGAAATCGAGCGTCACGACGCGCTTCGGGTCGTGCGCGGGGACGAGCAGGAAGTTCGCCTCGTTCGGATCGGTGTGGATGACGCCGTGGCGCTTCAGGAAGTTCCCACCCTCCATGATTTCGCGGAGGAGCGGCTCCGTGAGGCGACGCGGGTCGATCGCCTCGAGCGAGACCGCGTCCTCGATGTACTCGAGGAAGAGCACGAACGGCTGGATCGCGCGTTCGGGCGTCGTGCCGGTGAGGTCGAGCTGGCCCGCGCCGTAGAACCTGGGGACCGCGGTGCCCTGCAGGCCCGCGATCCCGAGGTGGTGGTACGCGAGGCACTCGCTGTGGTGCAGCCACGCGGTCTGCAAGAAGAGCAGGCGCTCCCACTCGACCGGGTCCTCGTCGTAGTCGGCGTCGAGCGTGTCCGGGCCGCGCTTCGGGTCGAACGCGAGCTGCCCGCGGTGCAGGCGCGCGGCGGCGGCTTCGAGCTCGGGAGACCACGGCCTGCGCTTGCTGCGCGTGAACCGCGGGTCGAAGATCTTGGCGATGTATGGGGTTCCCTGCTGCATTGGACAGTTCTGCGGCGCGTCGTCGACCGTGACGAGGACGACGTGCGCGGTAGAGTGCGCACTAGAAGAGAACGGCAGGATTGTGGCGCAGAGCTGGCCGGAGTCGTGGTGGACGCGGATCTGCGAGCCAGGGTGGAGATAGTACGGAAGTGACTTCTGTGGGTTGGGCGTTTTCATCTCGTGCAGAGGAGACTGGACGGGGTCGGAAGTCTAGGTATCGTCTGCGGCGGAAAGAAAGAAGAGACGAGCATCCTGAACAGTACGCGCGGGCGCTGTACACCTGTGAAAACACGTGATCCGGGTGTGCAAGCTAGAAGTAAACGCCTTCCAGCCTGACGAGTGCACTGAGCGCGAGAGCTCATGTCCTTCTTCCATGCCGTCGTGCTGGTTTAGCTTGACCCGAGCCGGGGATGGGGCAACTCAGAACTGACGTGATGATGAGGTGGGACGAGATGATGAAAGGCTCACCGGTTGGATCGCAAATCCATCTCCCGCCATCTCGGTAGATGTGTAACAACTTCCTACTTCCGAGGTTGCCAGAGCACTGGCACTTGGGTCGTGGGTAGGCCGTGGCGCAAGAATGTGCTTGAAGCGAGGCGACTCGGCCCTAGCATCACCCATCGTCGTGCGCAAAGGTCAACGGTTTCAAAAGAGATGAGAATTCTTGTGCCTGGCAAAAGTCTCGCTGTGCGCAAGAGGTGGGCGAAGGATGGGTGGGCGAAGCGTTGGGCGCTAGCCTCGGAAGCCAGCCGACCGAGTAATCTAGGGTTAGGGTTTCGCAGCGGAAGCACGGCGTGAATCGTACCAGTTCTGGTTTGTAGAGCCCCCCCTTCATGGTCTGCAATGCGGAACAGACGCATAGAAACTGAAGCCATAGTAATAAGCAACGCAACGGAAGAATCCAGGGAAACCCCGTGAGGCACGCTACAGCCGGAAAGGCTGGAGTGAAAGTCGCGATCCTGCAGATTTCGTTCATAGCACGTCGACATGAAGAGTGTGTGTACGGATAGAGACATCCAAGGCATAGAGAGTAATTTTTTGAACCAGAACTAGCCTACAACACCAACTACACAGCCTGTGGGGGCTCGAACCGGGGCAAGGCGATGACATCGGGGATGGGCAACCCAGCGTCCTCGAGCTTCCAATTCAGCGCCGCCTTGCGGTCGTGCGCCGGGTTCCACTCCTGCAGCGCTCCTCTCCAGTCCTGCTCGTCCTTCGCAGCGTCCCGCGTCCAACATTCCGCGAAGTCGATGACCACGACGCGCGTCGGGCTGTGCGCGGGGACAAGCAGGAAGTTCGCCTCGTTGGCGTCCGTGTGGATGACGCCGTGCTGCTTCAGGAGCTCGGCGTTGTCGACGAGGGCGCGCATCAGCGGCTCGGTGAGGCGCCGCGCGTCGATGGCCTCGAGCGAGACCGCGTCCTGGATGTACTCGGTGATGAGCACGAACGGCTTGATTGCGCGGGCGGCGCCGTGCCCGACAGGTCCAGCTGGCCCGCACCGTGGAAGACGGGGACGCAGGAGCCCTGCAACGGTGAGAGGAAGCGGTACGCGAGGCACTCGTTGTGGTGTTTCCAGGTGACGCTCTGGAACTTGGTGAGTTCCCACTGGACAACGTCCTCGTCGTAGTCGGCCTCGCCCATGTCTGGGCACTCCTTCGGGTTGAACTGGATATCTCCGTTGTGCAAGCGTGCTGCGGCAGCTTCGTTCTCGGGGGCCCATGGCGTCTCCTCACCGCGCATGAACCGCGGATCGAAGATCTTGACAATGTAGGGCGTATTTGACTGCAGTGAGCAGTCATACGGCACGCTCTGGAGCTCGACCAAGATGACCTGTGCGGTGGAATTTATGCTGGCGGAGAATGGGAGGATGGTGGCGCAGAGGTCGCCGAACTGGACATGGTGAATGGTGATCTTTGAGCCAGGGGTTAGATAGTACGGTAATATCTTGCGAGGAGGAGTATCCATGATGTGTATGGCGCAAATAGTTGAGTTATCGTTTCTCTTTGGTATTATTGGGTGATGGAGGAGCGAAAGGACCTGTTGCGTCCTGTCAGCGCTATAGCGCACGCGGGCCACGGCAGTCACTACACAGGGCAGCCACGCCATATAGACCATACATAGCCGGACGTGCCTTACAGAGAGAAGTCGCACTTTCAGACGGAAGACTATGGCCACGGGGCGTTCCTGCCGCTCACCGCCGACTCTGCACGTCCTGCGCAAACGATGCGCAAGTCACCGATGATTTCTGCAGTCCCACTCAACATGATCAGCGGAATATTCCAAGGATTAGTGCGCATTGCCAGAGCATCAAGTAGACGAGCTACGCCGAAGCATCTAGCAGGCGAAGCGAGACTTTATGCCAGAGTTCCTTTGCTCGTGCGTCTCCGTCAATCTCACTGGTCAAGCCCTCGCACAGCAATCTATATCGATCCACGTCAATTTTGGACGAGTCGTATGGCCCAGTCCGCCCCGTGTGCTTGAGGATCTGCCTGCTGATGATATCCGCGGTAATTCCCTGTCGTCCGGCTTCATCTGGGTACTTGAGACGCTGTTCGACAAAGATGTCGCTGTAGCACGCGAGTCTCACGTACTCGTCCGCAAACGAAAACGCATCGGTATCTAGGTCATCCGGGTGATTCTGTGGTAGCAAGAGTAACGAGATAAGCAAAGAATCCCCGGTTGGAAGAAGACCAGATGCTACCTTGCAGAACTGGGCTATCGCATCGCCAAACCCAAACGCATCCCCACAATACGCCTTCTCCCAGTCGTACTGTCTCCGCACCGACGGGTCGTGTTTGAGCGTGAGCCTAGAGAGCAACGGGACCCGGTCGCCTTCCAGCAGCGCCAAAAGATCCGCGCGCAGCCCGGCCGTCAGTGCGGCGTGGGGGAGATGGTGGGCGGCCCAGGCAGCGACGGCATAGCGCGCATGCGCAACGAGCACCGTGTCGCGGCTGCGCACGCCCGCGAGGATGTCGAGCGTCTGCGCGAGCGTGCTGCACGCAGCGAGACACACGGACGCGAGCGCCGCGTGCCCGGCGCCCGCGTCGACGCGGTAGAGGCCGTCCGTGCAGCGCGCAGGGTCGCAGAGGAACTCGACGAAGCTCGGCTGCTCGGGGCGGACGCGCCCCTTCTCGTCGACACCCAGCACGCCAGACGAGCGCGCGACGATGCCGGCGATGTCGCCCTCGGAGAGCGCGAGGCTCTCGGCGGGCTCCGCGAGTCTGCCCTGGATGACAGTGTGCCTGCACAGCGCGGTGCCGAGCAGTGCGAGGACACCGTGTGGTAGCGGCTCGGCGAGGAGTGCGATGAGGTGGAGTAGAGCGAGCAGCTTGCCGTGTGTCTCGGGCGAGGTGAGCATGCTGGACGCTGGGAATGCGGAGCGGAGGTAGTGGAGGTGTAAGCTGTCCTCGGGTGACGCTCCTGCCGGAGGGATGAGTATTTTGAATGCCTGCTCGGGATTGTTTGCATTCTGCTTCATGAGCCCCAAAGCGATGCGAGCATATGCTCCGGTCACGGTCGCGGTGTCGATGAGGGGCTCTAGCGCGTCAGGGTGCTCTTGCAGGTATTGTGCATAAGGGAGAGATATCCGTGGAACCTCACTAGCGAGATATCGCCTGATTTCGCCGCGTATTTGGGACGAGTTGTCCAGGCTGTAGTGGTGCACAAAGCGCTCCGCGACTGGCGAATGGAGCCATGCCATGAGGTACGGTTCCGGCCGCGAGGAGATGAAGATATAAAGCCAAGGTAGCGAGTCGACCAAACGGACGAGTTCCTCCAGTAGCTCCATGACCTGCCCGTGGTCCCTGCACTCATCCAGTGCATCGAACACGAGAATAATCGGACGTTTTGGCGATACTTGAGCTAGTGAGCGGAGGAGCAGTGTCTCGAAGGCGAATCTTGTGTCACGTCGCCCAGGTTGGTTGAGGTATGCTCGGGCACCTTCCCGAGAGCTGGTCGAAATGCAGGCTGGAGAGATAAGAGCTGTGCAGCAATCACAGAAGCCACTTGCCCTGCAGATTTTATAGGCCGGTCTTTACGAAAGAAGAATGACGCGCCCAATCGACGAGAGGCATTCAGGCGCTTGCAGAGCTGGAAGGCGGCCACAGACTTGCCCACGCCAGGAGGCCCAGTGAGAAAGTAAATTCGTCCATCGTCATGTGCCTCCGATTGTGCCAGCAGCGCGCCAGTAAGCCAACGATGGAGGTCTTCGTCGGCATCATCACGCCAATTTTCGAGGTCCGAGTCGTCGGCGGAGTTGTCATGCCAGCCGTTCGCATGGCGCTGGTTCGGAGGTTTGGGGGCGCTCATTTTGAGATGTTGGTTCTCTGTGTAGGCGGCATCGGGGAGCTCGACCAATGAACGAATAATTGACTTGGCCTCTAATACGTTGTTTAAGCTGATCAGAGACGCAACCTATGTCACTAATTTAAACTGCAGACTCACCTATCTCCGCTGACATGGTCTGTATACTTGCGATACTATTCATTACCGAGAATTGAATTTGAGCCTATACGTTCGGGCACACTGTTGGTACCATCTATAGGAAGGGTAAGTACACGTACCTGAAATCTGCTGATAGCATCGTTCAACTCTGTGGTCATTGCGTTCAAAACACTGTCGTTGTACGGCGCGTAGACGATGCTCAGGAAGCCGCGCCCGCCTTTCAACTGTCTGATGCGCTGGCCTACATTTAGGATGGTTCTAGGGTCCATTAGCATCTAAATTCCTCACTAAATTAGGAGTGCAGTCGTACAGAAGTAGATCGCGCAGTCCGCTCAGGAATTCTTCAGAGCGTGCCACGCCGCCGACGGCTACCCGAATTCCATCACGGTCCGAGCCATAGAGTGTTGCCGAGGTGTTGACAGATCGCACCATGTCCTGGATGACGGTTCCGAGCTGGGTTATTGCACGCATGAGTGCCGTGCGTGACTCGGCACGCACTCGAACATTCTGCATCGACTTGGCCGTAAGCCTGAAGGCATTGGACCGAATGAGAAGATTACACACCTTCACGCGCTCTACGAGCTCTAGAAGAACGCTGGGTACCATACCCAGCCCGGATACGGATGCGGAGCTGAGGTCGAGGGCCCGCTGGAGGGCGTTGAAAATAGGGGCCGCGGCGCCCACTGTGAATTCACCAACGTCGTCAAGACGGCGAGACTGCACGGCTGCAACCTCCATTCCCACTCTTCAGGCCGTCGAGAATGTCGCCTACGAGATACGGCTGTTGTCGTTGTTGTGGTTCGACCCGGATCCCTACGTTCTGTGCATTCCGCACACTCGCACACCCGCATTCCCACGCCTGCCAATGACTGTCAATTGAATATGCAATTGCTAGTATTCGACCCTTATAACGAATGTATCAAGAGGGCGTAGGGACAGGTCGTACCAGAGGTCCTTTCCCTCGGCATCCCTGTTGATGTCATCGTAAAGACTCGAGCACAGCCGGTCATATTTTTGCATGTCAAACAGACCAGAATCGCAGGGCCCAAACCCGTCTGTGCCTCTGTAGATCTCGCTCCGCAGGTCGCCCTGATCGATGGCCAGCCCTGGGACTGCATGCGTGAGCTGCCGCTCGAGATAGATGTCACAGTAGCACGCGAGCCGTGCGTATTCGTCCGAGACAGGATGTCGAGTACGCCACGGAGGGCTCTCAAGGGTAGGATGTTCGTCTGTGGGCCGGTCATGCCCTGCGTCCTGCACGGCAAGTAACAATTAGCACCTGAGCATCCGAAGCAGCCAGCGTATGAAATAAAGACATACCCTGAAGAACCGTGCTATGTCGGCCGATGCAGAAGACGCGTTCCCAATGTACTGCTCCCGCTCGACGAGCCGGCGTATCGTTAACCGCGATATCAGCGGGATCTGCGTACTGCTGACGAGCGACTCCAAGGCTGCGACGAGCTGCGTCGTGTGCGCTGCATGTCGGAGATGCTGCCGCGACCAGTAGCGCGCCGTGTAGCGCGCGTACGACACCAACACGCGTTCGTGCCGACGCTGCGCACGGAGAACGTCTTTGATTGTCTGGAGCGAGAATGCGCTGAGGCACACGGCCGCGAGCGCCGCGTGCCCCTCGCCGGCGCCGACTTGGTAGAGCGGGTCGGTGCACCGCAGGGGGGCGCAGAGGAACTCGCGGAACGTCGCGTGCAGGAAGACGACGCAACCGTTGGAGTTGATCGACAGCACAGAGCGCAGGTGCGAGACGAGGATGACGACGCTCTCGTCCGACAGGTGACCCCGCGCCGGGCGGGTGCCCTGTATCCTAGACTTGATGACGTCGTGTTCCCAAAGCCCATTACCGAGCAAGGCAATAACCCCAGGCAGCAGCGGCTCCGCCTGAAGTGCGACAATGTGCAAGAAGACAAGCAGCGAGCTATGCTCGTCCGCGGAGTCTGTGAGGTACTGTTCGGAGTACGAGATCTGAAGAATCTTGAGGTACAGATCGTCTAACGGCGATAGTGATGACGCCCTTTCGGACGAGAGCACGATCCGGAAGCCCTCAGAGGGGTTGCTCTTGTATTTGTCCAAGACGTTCACTGCGGTACGCGCAAAGATGAAGAGTACGCCAGCGCGCTGCACAAGATGGGCCAGGTGCTCAGGATGATTCTCCAGAAACTTCTTGTATCCGGGGATCTTTGGCACGGTCTGTTCAAGATAAAACGCTACGTCGTGCTCCCATTCCTCCAGTGTCTCGCTAAGGTCGCGCTGGTGGACAAGGTCCGCGGCCGTCGTAAGTGCTGCCATGACATGTGGCTGTGGCCGTGAGGCGACCAGGACGTAGAGCCAGGGTAGAGCACGGACAAGAGCGAGGAGGTAGTTGAGTGCTTTCGAAAGTAGATCTTCTTCCATGCACTCGTCTAACCCATCAATGACGAGGAAGACGGGGTCAACGTGAGACACGTGCGAAAGCGGTTCTTGGAGGAGCTCCTTGAAAGCGTACTCGATCTGCTGACGAACGCCACTCGCGCTGTACTGACGGGCAGCCTTGACGATGTATGGGCGGAGCGCAGGTTGGGACAGCGCCAATTGACGTGCCAAAGTGGTGAACAGCAGTCGAGCTGACCCCAGGTCTCCGCCGTCGCGAACGAAGAAGAACGACGCGCCGAGGAGAGGTGCGCCCGATGGCGCCTTGACGTGGGAGAGGCGTTCACAGAGCTGGTGGGCGATTGCAGACTTGCCGACTCCAGCACCGCCGCCAAGGAGGTAGAACCGCTTTGGGCTGTCTTTGGGCAAGGTACCGCCCCACCACGACTCAAGTTCCTCGAAGAGCTCCTTCCGAGTCCCGACTAAGAAGCCGCTCTTGAGTTCGTCCACAGAACGAAATCCTGCGTCAACCCAAGCCAAAGATTCGATCGCCTTTTGGTCATCTTTACAACAGGTGTCAAGGGAATGCCGACGCAAATTTGCTAAATCAGCTCACCTGCTTCCGCGAGCGTACGCTTTATGTCTTCAATGCCTCTACGAATCGCAGCTTGGCCTTGAACCTACGTGCTGCTATGTGAGTCGGGCATCTCACAAGACCGAGTGTTCATGGGCATACCTGAAATATTCGCACTGCCGCAGAAAGCTCGGTTTTCATACCCCCCAGGACGCCTTCGTCCTGCGACGCGTAGAGGACATTTACGAAGAAACCGCAAGCACCGGTCCCCTCATGTAAGTCTTGTACGCGCTGCTGGAGGGTCTGGAGCGTGCTAGTCACCGATGGTTTCAGCTTCACATCATATCGGAAACCGAATGCACGTACGTCAAGAGCCCTTTGATCCCGCTTTCCAGCTCCTTTGAATGTGCGATACCGACGGCCGCCTCCTCAGCCTTGTCGTCCTCCGCACCATTCTTGGCCATGGACGTTTTTGCGTTGACGAGGGTGTCCCTGATTGCCAGCGAGAGGCCCTTGACTTCGGTCCTGAAGGATTCCCGCGAATCTTTGTTCGCTCTGGCAAGCTGACAAGCCCGCATGAGGACAGGCTACGGCGTACAGATACGGCAGACATACCTCCACTCTGTCGAGGATTGCCGACAATGCTTTGGGTATGAGACCCAGTCCGGGTACGGGGGCGAGGTCGAGGGCAGGCTCGAGGAACTCTAGAATAGGCTTTGCGACACCGAGCGTGATGTCGAGGGCGGTCTCTGCACGAGCCCATTTCGACGACGCTTCCTGTTTTTCTTCGGGAGGCGCTGCCGCCATGGAAGTCGAGGAGAGAGAGCCTGACTGTGGGATACAAGCACGCGCTTGCCATGTGCTCGAAGGCGAGCCGAGGCCGCAGTATCGTGGATGCTGTTAAGGTTTGACAGTCACCGAAGCGAGGTCTGAGTCTGGGAGGCTTTGTTATCGGCCTTCAGTTCGAAAATTACATGGGCACTCACCACCGCGGGGGCCGTTCATAACGAAAGACAGCGGTAGCACACTGCGGCCGAGAAGAGATACTGGAGGGGTTTTACACAGGTAGGTACGCGGCGGCTTGGAGATCGCCTTGTGCCGTCTGTACCTCGAACTTGAGGCAACAAAGCCGAGGATTACCTCCGTGTCTGAGTGCATGCATGAGGAAAGGGGGCAAACAAAGGATTTCGAACGAGCGGCTAGTCCCATTCCGCTCAATTTGGCAACTAGTGTATTGAAGGCTTGAGGCTGTCTTGACTGCGATACCGGTCAGGAGAAAGATATGCTAGTGCTGCTGCAACTAGCAGCGTGCTCTGCGACATTCGTTTCTGTTCCAAGTCCAAGAGGTTATCATTATGGCACACACAGGAAGCGGTAACCCTAACCCCAACGCTCCACGTGCCTTCGGCAAAAAGCGAATACCGTGTTCGCGCTCGAGGGCGTCGGCGTACGCGATTTATATCCTCGATGCCAGCGTGCTCGACGTCGTGCTCGCTGCCCAACGATCCCAGCTCGCTGTGCAGCACGACGCCGCCGCAACTGACCGAACGACCGTGACCTCCTCGCGTAGACGCACGGACCGCGTGTGGGAAATCGACTCAGGGCCCCGCCCCGCAATAAGTTGGGACAAGATGCCCGCTCGGTCCTACTCTGCCCTCGCCAACTGGGATGGCCGGTTCTCGCAGTCGCGTTCAACGCCCTCAGGACCGCCCTCTCAGCCTTCCCAGATGCCTCTGCCGCCGCCGCCGCCGCCCTCCTCCAGCTCTCCGCGCGCCTCTCCGTCCAACTCGCAGGGGCGCACACCCTCAGGCTCTGCCCCGCCAGGCTCGGCTTCATCGACATCCCTGACACGCTCTGCAGCGGATGTGGCGGCCTCTGGCATGGACGAACCCGTAAATACTCTGTTCACCTCGCCTCGGCCTCCCGCAGCATCACCCAACCGGGCACGTCCTTTGGAGGTCTTTCAAAGTGGAATCTGTACTTCCGATCAAACGCGAGTAGAGGTGCTGGAAAAGAGCAAAGTGCATATGGCTGTAGAGTTTGCGGACAGGCCCCGCAGTAGTGCCGTTGGAGATCCAGTGCGTCGCGCCCTTTTGACCTTCTCCCCAGTTGTCTGACTCGTCTGTCATCCAATAGCTTGCCAGTCACTCACATCCCTCAGATGTACCATTTGACAGTTCTATGTTTGCTGATTCTCACCAATCGCCTGTACCTCATACCCAACTGGCGCAGGACAATCAATCAGGACCGCAACCCTGGTTCTCGCAGCATGCGCGTGCGCCATCCCGGGTGTCGGCGCGTAGCTATCGCAGCAGCGAGGACGATGACGAGAATGTACGACGCATGCTTCTTGCATCTCAACCTGCATCTCCAGTCCAGGTGCGTGCCCCTCAGTCTTCAATACATGTCTAGTTGACCCTCTGCACAGAACAAACACGCCTTTGGCGCGTCGAGCGACCAATTTCTACCTCATGAGTCTTTACCTGCGCCCCCACAACGCCCGCTCGCAACTTACGTACCGCACAACGCAGCGCAACCTTCCTCGGGGTTGCAGTCTCCGTTCCACTGGATGTCTGACTCGCACCTTCAAAGCATGCAAGCAGCGGCATCATCATCCGGCCCCCGTGCCTTTGCCACAAAACTGGTTCCGCTTGCCAACCACTTGGACGAGCTCGGGTACCCAAGCTCTGCAAGCGAGGGCCCCGATCTCGACATCCAGATGGTTTCCAACACATCTGCGACGAGCGAGCAGGAGGCAGGCGAAGCTAGCACCACGGTGTCGATCGAGCCTACTGCCGGCAACGACGAGCAAAGTAAGGCGTAGTCGTCTACTCTCCGTGCTCATGCATTGACCGTGGAATACAGAAGCGGAGACCCCGACAATAGACAACACATCGTGGGACACCTGGGTAGCAAGCAATGCAGCGCGGAGAGAGCACAACGTGAAGGCTACTGCGTCTGTGCCTGTGCGCGCTGCAACGCCCGTGCCTGTTGTGGCAGAAAGCGAAGATCACTTCCCACCTTCTCCGATACAGCGAACGAAGGTGGGTGCACACTGCCGGACGGCCCTAGGAGCTGCGCACTCAGATTCTCCTTGTACAGACACCGCTCTTCCTGCCCAGCCCGACTGCTTCGTCCAGCGCACACCTTTCGGCGAGAACAACTCCAGATGGTGAAACATCTTCTCAAGTGTCAGATGAACGGGTGCAGCCCTCCCGCCAACGCAGCCCGAGTGTCGAGGTTATCGAACCCTCAGTGTACAGCCTAAGCACAGGCGATAGCACCCTCGTGGACAGTGATGCGCTGCATGTGAGTACGATTTAATTGACGATGGTGTTTTTCTGACTGTACCAGCGGCGAGCACCGTCTATTCGTCCTTCGCCCGCACGCGTGGCGGATGCGAGCAATGTTGGGCCGCTAATAACGGCTGACAACGGTCCAGCACGTGAACCGTCTATCATCAGTATCTCTTCAACATCCCCCGATCCGCCCGTCCGCCACAGCGAGACCTCACCGGGTCAAAATCACGTATATATTGAACTCAGAAAACTGCCACCGTCTCGCAAGAAGCACTACCGACCGCTTGCAGATTTGCCGCTTCCAGAGGATCGCGGGAGCGTCGGCGAGGACCATGACGACGAGCCACGCGCCGGACCCTCGCGTGTCCCTGCGGCTCTGTCGCCGACTGTGTCATACTACACGCGCACGAGTCCTGGGCCCGCGACGCCGCGGTCCTCCGAGGAGTCGGACGGCGACGTCGTCATGCTGTCGCGGGCGCCCTCGCCGCGCGTCGTGCCCTCTTCCGTGAGCCCGCCGGCTCGCCGGACACAGCGCTCGCCCGATGGCCACCTGTCGCTGCTCTCGCCGCTCCCGCCGGGCGTCCCGCCCATCCGGCAGCCCGCCGCTCGGCACCGCGAGTCCACGCGTCCGGGCCCGTCCCGCCGGCCGCGCACGCCGTCGCCCGAGCCCGAGCCCGAGCGCGAATCCGAGCCCGACGACGGCGAGGGGCAGCACTGGGCGTTCGACCTGTCGGCGGCGTACAACCGCGCGCACGACCTCGCCGTCGTGGCCGACGACGCGGCGCCGCCGCGCAAGCGCAAGCGGCGTCGCGAGTCGGTGGCGGCGCACGAGGGGCGCGGGCGGGCGGCAGGGAGAACGCGGCGGGCGCGGCGGATTGCAGAGTCGTCGGACTCGTCCGAGGCGCTGCCGTCGCCGAAGAGGCGGAAGACGAAGGCGGCGGTCGAGGGTGGGCCTGCAGCGGTGCAGGCACCGCCTGCAAGCGCGACGGGACCTTCGGCATCTAGCGCGATGCAGTCGCCGCCTGCAGGCATCCTTACGCCTTCGTCTTCTGCGCTGCAAAAGCGTCATTCACCATTACCCACGCCGGACGTCGTTCCGAGCTCGGACGGCAGCCACGGCGAACGGTGGGTCCTCCAAGGCCTCGGAGACGATGCGCTCGACCCTCTCGCGGAGGTCTGCGGTGCGGTTCCCATCGCGCTTGTGTCCGACTTCGAGGCGGGGGTCCAGTCGGATCACGCGCGCGAGCTGGATCCTGCGCGCGCGATGCTACCGATGCAGTTGCGCCACGTCTTTGCCGCACTTGGCATCGCAGCACCGGCGATCCGCCAGGGCCAGGCTGCGACGCGGCTGCGCACGCCGGAGGCGCGCTTGCCCGTAACGCCGCCGCGCACCATTCAGCCAGGTACGGTGGTGCCCTCTCGGCCGTCTGTAGTGTCAATGAAGGATGCCCGCGAGAGGCGCCAGAAGGAGTACCCGCCGTCGCCCAGCCCGCCTGAGATTGTGCGTCAGCCTGTGGTGACTCCGCCAGCGCCACAGGTCGTCCGGGCTTCCCAAGAAGACATGCCGTCGATATCTGTGTCTCACCGCCCTGGCTCGCACGCAGAGCAGCATCCTTCGTCGCAGATGCCTGCCACTCCGCCCTCCGTCGCCATCCAGCAGCCTCCCGCGGTTCCCGTGTTCCCGTCTGAGCAGGACGTTCCGCCGTCCCAGAGTTTCTCGTATGCGTACCAGCAAAAGCAGACGCACTACAACGAGATTCTCCAAGCAGATGCGCTGCGCGGCCAGGACGCATTTCTCGGCGTGATACAGGACGACTGCATGGAGATCGACGACCATGGCGGGTATCCTAGTTATGAGCATCACCCGAGCAGCCTCGCCCTCAGCTCGCAGTGGATGGATCCCTCCCAGCCCCTCCCGCCGCAGTACTCTACTCTACACGAAGGGATGGTGATGGCTATGAACGAAATGTCAGTGACTGGAGATCCTGCTCTGGGCATTGACCCGCAGATCTTCGCTCAAGGTGGCGTCGCCACCATTGATCCTTCTCTCCTTGGCGGACCTATGACTCCGCCACGCGCCCGGTCGCCTACCGTTACTCCATCTCCACCATCCGCGTCACCACATAGCACTGCAGACAGTGATGGCGATCGGGACTGGTCGCCACGCCACTCGTCACCCGGGTCGCACTCAAGATCACGGCCTGGACCGGCTTCTGCGACGAACAAGTCCAAGGGCAAAGGGCGCGCCGCTGATGTTGGGTACCGCGCCCGTGCTGCGCAGAGTCGCGTTGACGTGCTCGATTCCTGTGACCAGGATGAAACCCTCGGCGGCAAGCGCAAGAGGAAACCATCGGCACGTGCTGTCGAGGCTGGGTACCGCACTGTAGACGATCAGCCCGCGACGAGAAAGGGGAACCGTGCGGACGGGAGGTCTGGCTCTCGTTTGATCGACGTCGACATTGCCGCCCTGGCTCGTGAAGTGCCCTATTGCCATCAGTGCCGCGGGAAGAACGCATATGAGAAGATGCGGTGCACGGTCATCAAAGACACCGGTTTGCCGTGTGGCGTCCGGTACTGCGAGAAGTGCATCGTTACTCGGTGCGTCGTCCCGCTTTCAAGCACGGTCATATCAGCTCACCCACCCTAGGTACCCGGACATGGAGTTCAACAGCATGTCGACGACGTTCAAGTGCCCGCGATGCCTCGGTTTCTGCAACTGTACCCATTGCGCCAGGGGGCGCGGCGAGGAGTACGTTTCCTCCTCGGACAAGCATCGTCGTTACTCTTTCGCTGTGTCTGCGCTCTACGCGGAATCTCTGCGGAAGGAGAAGGAGGAGAAGGCTGCAGTGAGCAAGGCGAAAGAAGCCCGAAAAAGGCGCTCTACGTCTGCCGCAGGCAGCGCGGCACCGCCGTCGTCCTCGCTGCTCCGTCGCTCCGTCTCCGCTGTTGCCGGGCACAATCCAAAGGCAAAGACGGCAAAGAAACCCGTCGCTCCGACGCCCCAGGAATTGGAGATGGCGGCAAAAATGGCGTTGCCACAGGGCGCGGTTTGGGGCACGATATACGGGCTCAATAACGACAGGATCGGCGTCGGGATCGTAGCGGACGATGCTAGCCAGAAGATCATGGTCACCCGTCCCCCAGAGCTGATCGGTGGCGGAGACGACCCGCGTCTCACGTGGCCGTCATCGAGCTCGGATGCCGAGACCGAGGACGACAGCGAGGTGGACCAGCTGATGTCTACGACCCCGGCGGACTCCCGCATGTCGACTGCGACTTCAGCACGGGCGGTATCTGCGGCCCCCGCTGCGGGCGCGTCCGTGGACGAGGCCTCGTCATCCCGTCCTCCCGCGCCGCCTAGGACCCGAGGGCACTACATCGGCAAGCTTCAACGAGGATGGACACGCCTGCCGCTCGGCAAGGGCAGCGAGAAAGGTCTTGTCCGCATGCGGGGCCTCCCGACAGTGCGCGCATATGTGGGGTCCAGGGCCGTCATCCGGCGCTCGACGGCGGTTCTGGGCGGCGACGACGGGCGCGGAGACGACGCAGACGATGCCGACAGCGGCCGCTTCGAGTGCATCTCCGGCGAGCTCACACCTGACATGAGCGAAGACGAGAACCGTGGAGCACATGCGCCTTCGGGCACACCAGGCGTGCAGAGCCCCTCGCAGCGTCCGCCGCCCGGCGGCGAAGACCTTGGCTTCATCTTGGCGCGCGTCATCAAGGCGATCACTGAGCCTCCGCAGGACGGGCTGTCGTCGCAGGCCGCTGCGCTCCCGTCAGGCAGCGTCGGCACCACCGTCACGACCGCTCGAGTGGAGCGCCCGGACGTCGACGTTGGAGATGCGTCCGCCGGGGACGGACGTGTCCCCGAGATCACGACTGTGAACCCTGCCGAGAGCACCGCAGACGCACCCTCGCGTTCGTGTCATGCGGGCGGTGCGCCTCTGGTGCCGGAATCTGCGGCGGCGACTTTGGTGAAGGTCTTCCCTGAAGGCGTCCCAGACACCGCGCTCCCCGCTCCGCAGAATCCTGCCGAAGAACCTGGCCGGTCTGCAACAGCACGTGCCCCTGTGGACGGTCCCCCACCGCATGAGGATCATCGTGAGTTCGCTGATGACAATCGGCCCCCTGTTGCTCAT
Source organism: Phanerodontia chrysosporium (assembly GCA_001910725.1). Taxonomy (NCBI): domain Eukaryota; kingdom Fungi; phylum Basidiomycota; class Agaricomycetes; order Polyporales; family Phanerochaetaceae; genus Phanerodontia; species Phanerodontia chrysosporium. Next base: position 17,502 of record MJGA01000043.1, read on the forward strand.
GCACCTCTCGCAGCTGCTCTCGGCCGCGTTCCAGGGTCCGAACATGCCCGTGCATCAGCACCGAGCTCTTCCGGCCCCAGTGGCATCCCCACCGGATTGCCCTCACCGTCTCAGTCACCCTTACGTCTATCGCAGAAGCCGCTCATGGAATACCACGAGCCGACGACATCCTGGTCTGGTTAAGCTTCTTTAAAATATCTTGCTATGCGGCCGCCTGACTACTCAAGACTCTATTTTTTTTTTCTTGATTCTACACCGCGCATCGTATCTACTGTACCACGCACTCGCTCTGGCATCTAATTGTCCCACCGTACATCCTGACGACCATATCATGTGTTTGGTTTTGTAGCATAGCGCCACCATCTATCTACCTCTAGTAACTTCTTGCATACTCTCCCGCACCGTCGACTGTTGTCTTGGAAACTTTTGGGCTACATATCGTAGCGGGACCAACGCTGTTTGGGAGCCATTCCTTTCGTGGCCGGTGTACAATATGTTGTATAAATTCTGAAGAGTGCGACAGAACGGCGTCATCCTGTTGATGCGCGCCGAGGGGGACTCGGCGGTGGCACGTTATCATTTCTGACCCTGAACCAAGGCTTCCTTGACTCCTTGCAGCCGCAGAGATCTCATGGAGGACTCCATTGCTATGGCACACAAAGCGCTGCCCTACTACCTCACCCCAGGCTCCAACCTCACCATCCATCATGATGAATACGGCAGACTGCTCGTCACTGTGCTCCCGTTTTCCGCCAGCAACCGTTCCACCGCTCACGCCATCTTGGTGCAGCTCGTGCAGGCCCCGCTGGGCTGCGCGATGCAGCCAGATACGCCCTACATCGTCAAGATCTTCGACCCGCGATTCATGCGTGGCAAGGGGGTGCCCTGGGTGCCCGCCCACGAGGCAGCGACGGCGCCTGTGCACGGCGGAGACATCGTGTTCAACCCCGCACGGCCTCCGTCGATGCGCTACGTCGACTACGAGGAGGACGCCGTCGCGTGGGAGGCCGCGAAGTTCCAGTCTGTCGCGTGGCAGCACCACAACGAGTGCAACGCGTACCGCCACCTCGCAGCCGTGCAGGGCTCTGCCGTCCCCAGGTTCTTCGGCGCCGGACGGCTGGACCTGGCGGGGACGACGCCCGAGCGCGCTGTCCAGCCGTTCGTGCTCTTCCTGCAGTACATCCCGGACGCCGTCTCGCTCGACGCGATCGACCCCCGCCGGCTCACCGAGCCGCTGATGCGCGCGGTCATGGAGAGCGGCGAGCGCTTGACGTGCCACGGGGTCATCCACACCGACTACAACCCGGCGAACTTCCTGCTCGTCCCCGCGCACGCGCCCACACGCGTCGTGTCCATCGACTTTGCGGAGTCGTGGACGCGGGATGGCTTCAAGGACGACGAGGACTGGGGCGGGGCTCTCAGAGAGTGGAATCTGGTCCATGACCGCAGAGTGGCTCTGAAAGAGAAGTTCAGAGATCTCGCGCTCCCGGTCCCTGACATTGTCGCGCTGCCGCACCACGGGTGACGGTGGACCTGTATGTACGCGTTTCAGGCGCAAATGATACGTAGCGCCTGACAGACGGGTATGCAGTCTTTTCCATGACCCCAGCACGCGTATATGGCCCGCAAGCGGCGCGATGCGCGCCTGACGCGTTTCACGGGCTTGGCGAGACCGAGCGCTGCCATTGTCGTGTGGCGCAAGGACCCGCTGTTCTGTAAGCGCTCGGCAGCGCGACCAGGGTCACGCCGCAGAGCTCCGCGTGTGCGGCCGCGATGGGGCACAGCAAACGCGTCGTGCGCGTGATGTGCCCGCCGTTGGACGGGCGCGGGCGCGGTGCGCGACAGACTCGGTCTCCCCGCCCCGTACAGTGGCTGCCAGAAACAGTGCAACAACGCGCTGGGGGTTTTGACGGGCACTGTTTCGCACACGGACGAACACTGCCAAACCCCACCGCGCCTCTGAGGATAGAGACTGCTGCACAGAGCTGAAAGACATGCCGACCGATCCCGAATACTGCATTTGGACGCGGCGGCTTTGGGCCGCTGGTCCATCCTCGGGCAAGAAACGGCGCAGTGCGCAATCCAATTATTACAGAAGAACACAGACGACGAGAGCGGCATGAGGTCTACTTTACGACATGTCCTGGCCTCGCCTCAATCGGAAGTCATGCGCGTCCCCAAATCCACGCCTGCAATCATGGCCCTCCCTGGGACCGCACCCACTCCTCCGTCCTCCGCCGCTTCGCCCGCACGTCCTGCGGCGGGGCCGCCTCCTGACCGTCCGCGCGCGGGGTCCTCCGTGCCGGCGCAGGGGGCGCCCCGCACGCCAGCCGCCGTGCGCCCGGCGGGGGGTGCGCTGCCGCGCCCAACAGCTGCTGATGCCCCGGCCCGCCGGCTGGCGGCGCCATGCGTGGCACGCGGGTGTGCAGCGTGGACGCCGAGGACGGCGACCCCGGCGGCGACGGCGCGAGACTGGGACTGGCGCTGGGGCTGGCGACGGGTGGCGCGGGTGTGCGCGCTGGGGTGCGTATGGGAGGCAGGCGGAGCGGCTCGTCGTGACGACTCGCGGCGCGCCATGCGTGCGGGCCGCCGGCGCATGTCGGGTCCTCGCCCCTCGCACCCGCGCCCGCTCCCAGCGCCCCGCCGGTCCGTGCGCCGTCTTGCAAGTGGGCGAACGGCACGTCCGCGGCAGGGCGTCTCGCGCACTGTGTTGCGGGGGCGTTGTGGTACGGCATGTAGTCGGTGGTCGTGCGCGCCGTCCGGGGGCGAGGGAGTGGGTCATCCATGGCGTCGGCTGTGCGTGGTGTGAGTACGCGCACGAGATCCGGGTCGTTTAATCTAGAGCGTACCTGCGCGCTTCGCGCCAGCTCTGGCATGCACGGTGTGCTCCGCGACGCGGTGGCGTCGCGCGTACTCGGGGTTTGGAGGGTAGGAGATTGGACTGTAGAGCATCGAAGCAATGTTAGCTCTCTAGGAAACGCTACTACAGCGCTAACACGGACCTTCGCCCTGCCCATGGCTCCGTGTGCATCGGCTGATGATATGTGTGGCGGGCGTTTTGTGTAGTTTCCTTGCTGAGTTGTGCTGGGCCAAGCGGACACACATGATCGCGTCTCATGTCACGAGCTAGATGCCAGTAAGTGAATTGGAGGATATAGGCCAGAGATCAGAACAAAGAACTGACCGCCACTGAAGGCTGCCGCGCTCTGCGCACCGCCGACCGCCCACACGTCGTATCGTTCCCTGGCCTCGTCGCGGTACAGCTGCGACAGAATCGTGACAGCGGTATCCGGGGGCATCACATGGCTCGTCATCTCCGCGAACAGGCCGTCAATTCCAGAGCCGCGCTCGTAGAGTTGCTGTGGCGGCATGCCAGGGAGCACCGGCGAGAGGGGCGAGGAGGGAAGCGGCAGGCATCCGTGGTGGGGATGGCGCGCAAGAAAGGCGTCGAGCTCCTTCATTGGCGGAAAGCTCGGTCGTCGTCGGTTTCTCTGGAGGGGGAACACGAGGACGAGCGGGCGGCGCTGTGTTCAATCAGCGCTTGCATGGGTGTCCCACGGTGTGCGCTAGCCACCCGGAGATTCCTCGCGGGATGGGGCACCTGTGCTTCACATTCACGAGTTTGTGTCTGAAAATGCTACCTTACCTTGCTGCAACGCATGAATAGTGGGACTTTCAAATTTGCTTAGACTAGAAATCTATGGAGAGGTCCGTCATTCTGTAGTAGCATGTTACACCGGCGATCCTGGATGTCTTGAGATCGCAGAGCCTGCTGTCTGAGAAAAGCAACCCAATAAAGATACTCTGTATGTATCCACCGTTGAATGGTCAGAAGCCTTACGCTTGAGCTTGATCATGGGGCAGAGCGGAGCAGTCGAGGACAAGTTGACGTTCTCGCGGTGGGCGCCTCCGTACCCGTCCAGAACTAGGCAGGGCGCATCATGATGAATTGATGCGCCATCACCTTCGTGGCACCATCCGGGAGGTAATCACACGCCCTTCCGGATGACGTTCACGCCTCCCCCGATGTTGTTCCCACCGGCCTACGTATCCTTTGCACTCAGACCACCATCACGCTGTCCTCTGCAATGCCTCACTTGCTCGCCGACGTTGAAGTCTTCCTCTTCGACGTGTTTGGCACCGTCGTCGACTGGCAGAACAGCGTCGCGCAGGAGCTCAAGGAGCGACACTACGACGGCATCCTCGAGCGCAAGTATCTCAAGCTCGACGGGACTCGGTCATTCCGCTCACAATGTTTGTGACCACAGTGGACTGGATAGCGTTTGCGCAGCAGTGGAGACGCGGATACATTGAGAACACGTGCGTCAAGGTCGCTGTATGCGGCTCGGTGGTTTTACCGTCTCTTCAGGAAGCGTATTGCAGACGGTGGCGAGGGGCCCGGTAATATCGATGCACTTCACCGTCAGGTATGTTTCGGTTTTCTAGGAAGTAAAGAACACCCTGACGTGCTCCCAGATCCTCGACGCCATGCTGGCTAAACCAGAGTGGGAGGCGCTTGCGAAGATGTGGGACGAAGAGAAGCGCAAGGAAGTGAACATGGTCTGGCACAGGCTCAGTGGTGCGTAACAGCTTTTTGTTGCGCGTTGTCTGTGATAAAATTCCGTTGTAGGTTGGTCAGACACGACACCCGGGCTGTATGCGCTGAAGAAGCACGCCATCATCGGCACCCTCTCGAACGGGAATGTCAGGTTGCTCGTCGACATGGTACGTCCTGCATCAGTCCAGCAACCCTCGTCATTTAATGCCCGCCCGCAGGCAAAACATGCCGACCTGCCCTGGGACGTCGTCTTCTCCGGGGAGCTGCTCGGCTCATACAAGCCGTACGTCCCCCCGCCACCTCCCAACCTCATACATCTGATTCCTTTCAGAAACCCCAAAGTCTACCTCTCCGCGCTATCGCACCTCTCGCTCGCCCACGCGCCTCACAAGGTCGCGCTCGTCGCGTCGCACATCTACGACCTGCGCGCCGCAGCGAGCCACGGGTACAAGACCGTGTACATCCCGCGTGCCACCGAGGACATCGACATGCGCGACGACATGAAGCGCCACGACGTGCGCGCCAAGGCTGACGGCGGCGAGGTCGACGTGCTGGTGCAGTCGTTCGAGGAGCTTGCAGAGCTTGTTGCAAAGGCCAAGGGCGGCCGTGCGGTCTAGTACTATCCCTTTACTGAAGTGTAAGTACGTCCGGAACGCGATCCGATCCAACCTTACCCTGCGACTCCCCGCTGCCCTGAACGGCACGACAACGCCGTCCCGACGTTCAGCATCAGCATCAGCCATCACGAACAGCTTAAAGTGAGTATACACCGCGGTCACGCGCGTGTTGTATCATGCCATCACGCGTGCGGTGTGCACCCGGACGCTCTGCATCTGTCATGCAGCCCTCGCTGTCTCTCCGATTGCCGACCTGCCTCGGCGTCCCCGACGCGCATATAAGACCTCGATGAGCTGCGACGGGCATCGGGCCCCGCGACCTCAGGAAGACGTCACCATGGTCCACGCCCTGCCCGCACTCGCGGTGCTGCTGCCCCTCGCCTTCGCGCACGCCAGCATCGTCACGACGACACCTCCGAGCTCGCTGCACTTTGACTACGTCATTGTCGGCGGCGGCACGGCGGGCCTCGCGCTCGCCGCGCGCCTCTCTGCGCGCCCACACGTCCGCGTGCTCACCCTCGAGGCCGGGCTCGACAACCGCACGGACATCGCGACCGAGAGCCTGCTCCAGTACAGCGCGGTGCTCGGCGGCCCGCTCGACTGGAACTGGCCCACCGTCGAGGGGCGCACGATCGATGGGTGGGTGTTCTCGTGCTGTCCGGTGACGGCCACTCGTGCTCAATTGATGACTATGCAGGGGGAAGACGCTGGGAGGCTCGAGCTCGATCAACGGCGCCGCGTGGACGCGTGGACAGGACGTGCAATATGACTCCTGGAACGCGCTTCTGGAGCCCGAGGAGAAGGCGGTCGGGTGGGGATGGTCTGGCGCGCACGGGCTGCTGAACTACATGAAAAAGGTCAGTTCACTCCTCCTAACCCTGTCCATCGTGCGCTCACGTTGTTGGTCCAGAGCGAGACCTTCCATGCGCCGAGTGTCGAGCAGCGCGCTCGGCTGAACGCGTCCTACGAGCCGGCCTACCATGGGTTCACCGGGCCCGTTCAGCCATCCTACCCGAGTCCGGATTGGTTCGCGAGCAACGACACTGGTGCTGGCATGAGGCAGAATGCCTTCATTGCAACATGCAAAAGCGCGAACGGCCTCCGATTGACACAGGGCGCTGACGTGAACGACGGCCATCCAACTGGCGTCTTTGTTACGCCGTTGGTGGGCACTTTGCAAGCACACATCGTACGCATGCTGAACACGTGTACTGTAGAGTTTGGACCCCGCGCGGAATGATTACAGGTCGTCGTCAGCCGAGGCATACCTGACCCCTCTTGAGGACACTCGGAAGAATTGGGTCGTGCTTATCGGGCATATGGTAGGTGGTTCCCCTTTTGCAGACAACCGTCGTCTCATATGTGCTTCAAAGGCTACGAAAGTCATATTCGACGGGAAACACAACGGGCTTCCACGCGCAACCGGCGTCCAGTTCGCTCCGACGCCCGCAAACGCGTCGAGTGGCAGCACGCAGCGGTTCGTTGCATACGCAAAGCACGAGGTCATCCTGTCCGCCGGCGCGATACAGTCTCCGGCGTTGCTGCAGCTCTCTGGCGTCGGCCCGCAGAGCCTTCTCGAGAGTCTCGGCATCCCCGTCGTGGTCGCGCTCGAGGGCGTCGGGCGGAACCTGCAGGACCAGGTGCGTGCCCTTGCGGCCGGCACCCCTCCCCTCGCTTACCTGACACGCGCACGTGCTGCAGGCGGGAACGCCACTTGCCGCGAGCACGACCGTGAACGACAGCGAGACGCGTATCCCCGACGCCATCGGCTTCCCCGACATCCGCGCGCTGTTCGCGTTCGGCGCGCTCCAGGGCGCGGTGAACGTCTCGGAGACGATTACGAGCGGCGTGCCGCGCTGGGCCGCCAGCCAGGCCGCCGCCGGAGGCGGCGTCAGCGCCGACGCGCTGCAAGAGATCATGCAGATCCAGGCGGACAACGTCCTCAACGACGACGGTGCGCAGAGACAGCTCGTTGGTGGTACGACGCGGCGCTGACGGAGGCCGTGCGCACCGACATAGCCCCGATTCTGGAGATGTTCACATATGACCCTGCTGCAGAGGACTTTGGCATCAACGTCTGGGGCCTGCTCCCGTTCAGCCGTGGGAATCTCTCGATCACGGTACGCCGCACTCCCTTAGAGATTGGTATCCTACTTTCTCAACCCGTATTTTTCCCCCGCAGAGCACAAACCCGTTCGCGCCGCCAGCCATCCGCGGTGCGTACCTCGCAGCGGACATCGACCTGCAGGTCGCGATCGCGGGGGCGCGCGCTGCGCGGAAGCTCTTCCGCACGGCGCCGCTCGGCGACATCTTCGTCGCGGAGCTCGTGCCCGGGCTGAGCACGGTGCCTGACAGCGCAGGCGACGGCGGCGCGGACGCGGACTGGGCAGCGTGGATCCGCGCGACGTACATCTCGAACGACCACCCGATCGGCACGGCAGCGATGATGCGGCGCGCGCTCGGCGGTGCGTCTTCCCCTCGTTTTCTGTTGTGCTGGCTGTATGCGGATGGCTCACGCCGGTTTTGTGCAGGCGTCGTGGATGCGCGCTTGAAGGTGTATGGCACGGCGAACGTGCGCGTCGTCGACGCGTCGGTCATGCCGCTCCAGATTAGCGCGCACCTGAGCGCGACGGTGTATGGCATCGCGGAGAAGGCAGCAGACCTGGTTCTCGGGGACTTGGACAGCGGCTCGGCGTAGTGGCAGGTACATGACGGACAATTCGTGTTCATTCACTTCGCCATCGAGGTAGCGTGATATGCGTGTAACAATTCAATCCAACGAGCCCGGGGCAGAATGGCGGGTGCAGTACAGCTCTGCCCGTGACGCCTTGAAATATGTAGGACCGAAGACGTGAGGTGGGACAACTAACTGTGAAGAACACGCACTCACATAACGCGGAAAGCTTGAAGAAACGAGACCGTCTGCACATCGTGTTTCAGTTCCTCTCATGTACTTCTTACGAGCCGTATGAACAAACGGAGTGCCAACATGCATCTGCTCTGTTACTCCACTAAGAACTTGTCAATACGTCCCTATCACGCTACTTACCACGTGGAGAAGGAGAAGGAACGAGACTGATTCAGTACAAACCTTGGAGCATGCGATAGAGTCTCACACATGTCCCACAATTGTAAGCGTGGGAGAACGGTTGTGCAAAGTGAGCGAAGTCAGTTCCATGCTTACGCAATATATCCCTTGCTTGATCGGGTTACTTATTCAGTCTCTTACGCAGAGACTCATGCAACTCGAGCGCGTTATACCACGCCCGCTCGTTCCGCCTGGTGGTCCTTTGCGAATTCGTCGTGACCGAAACTCAGATTCCTTCGCATGGACACGAAAGGCCTGGACTTACACCCTCAGGGCCGCAAGACCGAGCCCTGCCAGAAGAGTGGTCATGGGATACTCAGGGTATCCCGGCTCGGCTACTGCAATCTGTGCATATGTGAGCTTCGTATGTTGTTGCCTCAGTATCTGACTGGCTATCAAGGCTTCGCCAGGGCACATGAGCAAAATCAGGTATAAAGCCAGCACGGATGCCTATCGCTCAGGCCCTCGCCCACCATGACTCCCAAGACAGCGCAGCCTGACCCGCCGCTCCCGACCTTCGATCTTCTCGGAGCTGTACCTCCAGAGCCTGTCGATGCAAGCAGAGTTGCGCAGGACTGGCTGAACGCTTTTGCGGAGCACATCGGAAGGAACGACATCCCCGCGCTCGTCTCTTCCCTACTGCACTCCGATCCCTGGTGGCGAGATGTCTTCTCCCTGACCTGGGATCTACGCACCTTCCGTGGGCCGAACAATATCATTCAATTCCTGGGCGACTGCCTTCCCGGGAGCGAGTTCGGCAACATCGCGCTCACGAAAGCGACGTACGAGCGCGTCTTCCCGGACGTCGCCTGGGTGCTCCTTCACTATTCCTTTACAACGAAAGTCTCTACAGGGCGAGGCGCCGTCCGGCTCGTATATACGCCTGACGGCTGGCGCGCACTGGCCGTCTCGACGCACCTCGATACTTTGAAGGGCCATCCCGAGCGACTTGGAGGCGTGCATCGTGATCTGAGCCTGGAACAAAGACATTGGGTGCGGAAGCGGAAGCAGGCGCTAGAGTTTGAACAGGACCCCGACGTCCTCGTCATTGGCGCAGGGCAGTCCGGCCTCGAAGTCGCAGCACGTCTCAAGCACCTCGGAGTACGATGTCTCGTCGTAGAGAAGAACGCTCGCATCGGCGATAACTGGCGAAGCCGATACGACAGGTTGACGCTGCACGATCCAATTTGTAAGTAATTGATCATGCATTGCAGGTGTCGCTGAGTCGTTCGTCTAGGGTATAACGATTTGCCCTATCTTCCGTAAGTGGTGCAGCTTTCTGTTCCTCGAACTGTTGCTCATCAACTCAGATTCCCGAAGTCTTGGCCGGCCTTCCCATCTGCTGCTAAAGTAAGCCAGCAACGCTCTCTAGCTTATAGCGTCTACTCATGCACGCTGTCAGGTGGCCAATTGGCTTGAGTTCTATGCGGATGCGCTCGACCTAGACGTCTGGACCTCTGCAGAGGCTACAAAAACCGTGCGTGACCAGTCGACACAGAAGTGGTCCGTCACCATCCGGCGCGGCGGAGTGGAGCGCACGATGCACGTCCCGCATGTTGTGCTCGCCCACGGCTACACATTCAAGAAAACTGTCTTCTCGGGGCAGGTGAGTAGACGAGTTCCTCCGCAAGCGAGGCTAGCTACAAGGTCACTGCAGGAGGGGTTTACCGGCCGCGTCCTATATTCTACCGAGTTCAAGTCTGCAGAGGAGTTTGCCGGGAAGAAAGTAGTGATCATTGGTGCATGCACGTCCGGTAGGTTCGATAATGCTGAAATCATTAGAGACTAAGATACGATCCACTTGAGCAGCCCACGACATTGCCTCTGACTGTGCTGACTACGACATAGGTGAGATTCGAGGCGCAGTTGGTGGCTTGTTGGAACCCTAAATTCTTTCAGACGTAACCATCATACAACGCAGTGCGACGTATATCATCTCGATTCTGAAGGGAATACTCTCTCTCCTTCCGCGTGAGTCGTCTCACCAGGATGCCCGGCTTCCACGCTCACCCTCCTTAGCGTCTCTGTGGGAGAATACTCCTATCGACGAGATTGAGCTGAACAACCACTCGCTTGCACTTCCGTTGCAGTGGCCTCTAGGCGCACGTGGGGCTGCGGACATACGCGAGCTCGATCGGTGAATCCCTCTTCTATTGCATGCTTACGGCCCACGCCCACGTAGAAGTTAACAATCTTGTCGTAGGGACATCCTCGATGGTTTAAAGCGCGTAGGCTATACAGCTGCGAACGGTGGACTTCGCGATAGCGGGGTGCAGCGCCTTTTCGTAGAGCGTGGCGGCGGCTACTACCTAGGTGCGCCTTCTAATACGCATGACGGTCTGTATGCAGATGATTGCTTATACGAGGCACAGATGCGGGAGCATGTCAGAAGATTATAGATGGGAAAATTAAGGTCAAGTCTGGGTCGTCGGTCGAGCGCATCACCGAGTGCGGGGTTGCACTTTCCGACGGAGCCGAGGTGCCTGCAGACGTTGTCATCATCGCGACTGGGTGCGTGGATAGAGCCGATGAGACCGACGCGTGATCTCACCCGTGCATTCGCTCATGTAGGTTCGACGACGCGCGGGTCCCCGTTCGCAAGATGCTAGGAGATGAGATTGCCGCAAAACTACCGCCGTTGTGGGGCACCAACGCCGAGGGCGAGGTTGGCGCTCCCTGGCGAGAGCTGGAAGGCGCACCTGGAATGTGGCTCATGCTTGGTGCGCAGACCCGTGTCTACAGCACACGTCTGCTTCTGACCTATCGACGCAGGGAACTTCGCTTGGGGGCGCTATTTCTCAAAGTTCGTTGCACTACGTGAGTACGCCGCTGTGTAGTATTACCGCAACCACTGAGATCCTGTGCAGAGATCAAGGCCAAGCTCGAAGGGCTTTATGGCCCGCGTTACGCTGCGCCTCCAGAGATTGAAGAATTGGGTGGGCAAGACAAGACTGACAAGTAGGAACTCGTCCTGAGTAAAGCATGAACTGTGGATTTGTCGCAAGGTAGCTTCTTAAACAGATACCGCGTTTGCGTGGCGCTCATATCTCAGATGAACATCGGTGAGATGGACGTATCACTTTGAAGTCAAGATGGCGCGTCTGTTAACCCGCGCGGGGGTATCGCGGGGTGAAAATACTCGTGCAACGTCGCCTACACAGGAGCTCATTGGCCTCCTGCGCCAGTTATCTCACAACTAGGGAGATCAAGCAATTCGAAAGTCCAAGTGAGAATCTCTGTGAGGTTGTATTAAACAACGATGTCCGAGAAAGTTGAAACTGATACAGGATGATTTGAAGCGCGGACTTAGCATCGGGTATGTCTGGTAAGCAACTGTAAGAAATTATGAGTAAGAATAGTAACACCATTCGGCAAGATAAACTAAGAAGGGAAGTGTTATTGGCCGCTGACGTAATCATAAGACGATCAGTATAGTTGTCTTACCTACGGATTTCAACTCAACCCCCTCCTTCCACTACGTCTACCCCGAATAGCATCGTACTGACCCTGCCGCTCGAGATGTCGCACACTCTAAGCAACCTCCAGCAGTAAAGTCTTTCTTTCCCATTACCCAGAAACAGGGGTGCAGCATAAGGTCTGGGACTTGCATCGAACATCGAAAATGCCCCGTTTCACGCATGTTCAGAGGGCTGTAGCCATGGCACGAAGAAGGATAACTCGACCTTTCTGCACTACCCTCTTGTCCGCTGTCGTTCTCACCTCTCACGTCTTACAGGCTGCCCGCTGTGCAGCACGCCATCTCGCGATACGCTTTCTGGGCGGTTATCTCCCTCGGACTATTTGTTTTTCGTGAAGACCTTCATCGGCTCACACGCAAGACACTCATTATCCATGTCTTCCTCCCCATCTTCCTCGACGCTTCCGACATTCGATGTCCTTGGAACGGCTCCTCCTAAGGATGTAGATGCATTGGCCGTCGCTAGTTTCTGGACCGAGGCATTCGCGGCGCTCGTCGCGTCGGAAGATGTAGACGGGCTCGTGAGCGAGACGCTCTACTCCGATCCGTGGTGGCGAGATCTCTTTGCGCTCACCTGGGACATCCGCACCTTCCGCGGACACTCCGAAATCTCGCGCCTTCTGCTGGACAGGCTCGATGCAACCGGCTTCGGCGACGTTAAGCTCCTCCAGGCGGCGTATCAGCAACCGCAGCACGATCTCGCATGGGTCGTGGTCTCGTTCTCGTTCTCCACGGATGTCGCGTTTGGACGCGGCGATGCACGCCTTGTCTACTGTGCCGACAAGGTCTGGCGTGCAGTCACGGTATTCACGAATCTCGAAGGCCTCAGGGGCTTTCCCGAGCGGATCGGACCCCACCGTGACTTCAGGCCCGACCATGGCAAGTGGACATCAGGCTCGTCGTTCACGGAGACCCCGGACGTCTTGATCATCGGCGGGGGCCAGAGCGGGCTGGCGGTCGCTGCTCGACTGAACGCGCTAGGCGTGGCGAACCTCGTTGTGGAGGCGGACGAACGGGTGGGTGATAGCTGGAGGAAGCGGCATGAGAGGCTAAGCTTACACGGGCCAATCTGTGCGTGTGTTCCTCCTTCATATAGCTCTACATTGACCAGCAAAGCCAGGGCAAAACCACATGCCATATCTTCCGTCAGTCGCAACTTGCAATCGCCATCCCGAACCTACTCACTGATGAAGCCAGATTCCCATCGACATGGCCAGTATTTATTCCAGCCAATAAGGTACGCTCTTCTCTCTCCATGCGTTCATCCCGATGTCAAATATGCACAGTTCGCCAATTGGCTTGAGCTCTATGTCGAAGCACTCGAAATCCACGTCCAGACGTCGACGTTCGCCAAATGCATGACGCGCAACGCGGAAACAGAGACGTGGGACGTTACATTGAGGAAGAGCGACGGCTCAGAGCGGCTTGTGTCTGTCAAGCACGTCGTTGTCGCCGCAGGTTGGCCTTTCAAGCATATGTCGTTCCCAGGGCAGGTGCGTCACAACCCGAGTCATCCCTCAAACCTGGGACCAAACTCGACCGGACCAGGCCGAATTCGAGGGCACGTTGCTACACTCGCAAGATTTCACATCTGCTGCGCCATACATTGGCAAAAAGGTGCTTGTTATCGGCGCGGCATCTTCAGGTACCTCTGCCCTCCATGCCGTTGACCGTTGTCTGACGTCTATCAGCCCACGACGCAGCATCGGACTGTGCCAATCTTGGCATCGGTGGGTAGCTCAGCCTGAATTGCAGTGGAGGACCCTGACTCGCAAAAATAGACGTGACGATGCACCAGCGCTCGCAGACGTTTGTCATGTCCATCAATCCGGGCATGCTTCGTGCGTCGTCGTCTGCCGAGTGGGAGGCGCAACCGACCGAGGACGTTGACCGCAACATGTTTGCGCTCCCTGTGCACCTAGCGAAGCACCTTGCGAAGCGGACGGCTGCGTTGATTCGTGAGGACGACCGGTACGCGGTCCCGTCTCTGCCCATTCCGCCGAGGATTCACGCTTCGGTCTCTTAGCGAGATGCTCGAGGGCCTAGAGCGCGCAGGCTATCGTACTACACGCGGTGAAGAGGACGCAGGGGCGTTCTTCCACCTCCTGCGTGGCGGCGGGTACTACCTCGGTACACACAGGCTTAACAGCCGCTGCGTTTTGCAATGCTGACGCGCACCACACAGATCGCGGTGCGAGCCAGCAGATTATCGACGGGCAGATCAAGGTCAAGTCTGGCGTCGATATCACGACCCTCACACGCAATGGCGTGCGCTTCAACGACGGCAGCGAGCTCGCCGCGGATGTCATCGTAGTTGCCACCGGGTACGTGTCACCGTATCAGTCATGTCTGTCCGAAACCCTCATATGTCCTATTAGGTTCGACGACGCTCGGCTTGTGGTGCGCAACCTCGTGGGCGGGAGCGTGCCGCTTGAGGCCATCCCGCCGATCTGGGGGCTCGACGAAACAGGCGAGGTGCGCGGCGCGTACCGCGATCTGTCGCCTGCATTGCCGGACGTGTGGCCCATCCTCGGGAACCTTGCGTGGGTGCGCTGGTTCTCGCGGCACGTAGCACTGCGTAAATATCTCATCGTTATTTGTGGGTACTGTGGTTAACCTCGGTATTGCAGAGATCAAAGCGAAGCTTGAGGGCGTGTACAATGGCCGCTATGAAGGATAAAGTCCTGTTGCACCAAATCGAACGAGGGGCCTTGGACATGGGATTCGTTGCATGTACATTGCAAAATGCGTAGTTTTGGTCAACCAGCTATACATTGTCCACAGCGCATACTCAGGTACCCTAGTCCCGCAGGTCCGTCAGTGAGCACTGTCCAACCTATAGTTTACATCAAGTCCAGTCTCAATCGTATGGTGGGGGAGCAGTCTCTCCACCAATGCTGCGTCGTCTAGATATAGTCTGAGGCTCTGACTGCGCATGCTCTAGGTTATCTCTACCAACATTGCGAATATCAGGAGACGGCTGTGCCCCGCTAGAAGATGCTAGCAAGGGCCGTTTCTCTGGAATGGTCAGTGCTGCCTTCGTGGACAGAATTGTTGATCGGCCGGGAACAGACGTCTCAGTGAGGAAGAATAGCACCGAGGCCTGGTATGCGGCGTTGAAATGCTCTTCGCGCTGTCGGCGTCGGCGTCGGCGGATACACAACACAAGAGCGACAAGGGCGAGGGATAGAGCAGCAACAACTGTGACTGAGCTGATGATTGCTGACCGCGCTGTGGTGCTGAGGCCATGCACATGGCCCGGCGGCGATCGCGGTGGGGGCATACGGCTGGGGATCGAGACTATGCGTGTCTCCGTCATTCATCTTGGTCTCTATCGGGAAGCTAGTTTGAGCACAGAGTGACTTGTGTCATTAGGCGCGTCGTTTCCCGTATAATTGTGCGATGACTCACCTACTGTTTCGTGAAATTATGTCCTGTAGCGCGGGCCATACACGCCCTCCAACTTTGCCTTAATCTCTAGAACGTGGGGTGATGTATTTAGCCATGGAGATTGCTGACAGTCCCAAAGTTTAAACCTACGTAAAGCGACAAACTTGGACAAGAAGCGCGACCACCAGAAGTGACCTGAGATAGATGTCAGGCTAACAGAGAACTTTGAGCAATCGGTAGGTACACATTGAGCCGTCATAATCCACAGTCATGGGAGGCCACCAAGCTCGCGCCAGATGCCACGAAGCAGCTCCCCAATCAACGCCAACGCGGTCACACTTGCTGCTCAATCCGTGTAGTCCTGTCCGGGAGTCCCGTCCGGCGGACGAATCGCAATTCAGGTGAGATAGCTATCATGTACATGACCGGAAAGGGCTACGATTCCTCGCCAATGTCTTCGTTCCATTCCTAAGTAGACTGTGAGTGCGTAAGATGGAGACTTGAACTGCTGATCATCCACCTCAGGTCTCTCTGAAATAAATTTTGACATGAGCGCCTTGCACTCTGCATTATCTAGGACGAGGACCTCGACGCCACGCTCGCGCAGCAGGTCCTCGCCTCCCAGGTAGTTGGTGTTCTCACCAATAACTACGCGAGGAATGCGATAGAGAAGTATCGCGCCGGTGCACATCATGCACGGGCTACCAAGAGTTCCGAGTCAGCAAACTCCTCGCCGCAAGAGTACTACCTTGAGATCCCACCTAAGAGTAGTGAACTGGCACACATTTCCGCGTCAGCACGTGTACGCACCGGGAGTATAGGTTACACACACCATCGTGCACTTCCTGTATACGTCAGACTTCAGCCGGCCCGCGTTCTCGAGGCACGATATCTCCCCGTGGAGCGTCGCCGAGCCCTTCTGGATGCGCTGGTTGTGCCCGCACGCGATGAGCTTCGGCGCAGCGTCCGCGCTCGCGTGCTGCACGAGCGCAGCACCGATGGGGATGCCACCCTCTGCGTAGCTCTTGTGCGCCTGTGCAATGGCAGCAGCGAGCCCGAGGGAGTCGGTTGCGTCCATCTTTGGCCCCGCAGTAGTCGAGTCAGTTGAAGGATAGGTACTGAGTGCCGCGCGCAACACAGTTTCTTGTAGTCTGGTAAGGGAAAGTTAGCAAAAGAGGTAACAACACTTCGTAACCGTTGGTAACCTTGACGTCTTACCAGCGGCTGACGTAATCCTACCGCTCTTGAAGCGCGGTCGTCGAGTGCAGCCGTCAGTCTCAGACATCGACACTACGTCTTCTCTATGATTGGCAACGTGAATAGACTTTGCGCCGATGGAGAGATAGTACGACTCTCCACAAAACGAAATTGACCATTCAGCGAGCAGAGCGCAAGAGTCTATCGCCTTGCCTGGGTCAACGGTTTGTCTCGTCCTCGTTTAGCATACCGGGTTGCTCTAAGATGCGGCGCCGCGCACAGCAATGGCAGGGTGCCGGCGTCTTACGAAGCTCCAGGGCTTGTTGGGGGCGGGGCTTTCTCATGTGAATGTAATTTTACTGCAAACTTGAGCCTCTGACGATCGTCGTCCCTTCACCGACGGTCCCTCTACAAGACAGACCCCGGCCGATATGTAAGACATACTCGTTCTCTATACTATTCACATCTAGCATATGCAGTCTAGCCTCGTCTGCCCTGCCTGAGCTCGAGGCAGTCAGCCGGGAGTGCGGATGAAGTCTGCTCTTCGGGTTGGGTCGGAGGTTGGTATGCCGGACAAAGTTTATTATCTCTGCGGAAAATCCAGGTGAGCGATCACGAGCACAGTAAAACGAGAACTATTGTCTATGTTGCAGATAGATGGGGAAAGTCCGCGCCATGTCTGCCTCAAAGTCCTAAAACATACAGAATGCAATGAGCCTATCTCAGACTGGTCAGTCGCCTCCACATATATGCAGCCGGTGAGCCACAAAGAGGGGAAGGGAAAACCTCAGCGGCCGACGTGTCGTCTGACGACACCACCTGAGCAATGCTCCCAACGCCTTCTGCGGATGCTTCTAGCCAGCAACAGCGAGAAATGCCGCTCGGGTACCGCCGCTGTACTTCCGTCGAGCTACACCGACGTCCCCGCTTCGCTCTCGTACTCTGGCGGCGCCGTCCCCGGCGCGATGCTGCTCCCGCGCGCACTCTCCGCATACGCACGCAAGTGCCTTTCCTCCGCACTATCCACGGCACCCGCCCATGCCGACGGCGCCGCGCGGGGACGTATGTCGCCTTCTCGCGCCGTGCCAGCGCATGTTCGGACGCAGGCGCAGGCGCAGGCGTGCCGGGTGCGTCGGGAAAGACGGACATGTAGCTCGGCGCGGGCTCCGCGTACGGCGAGACCGCAGAGGCAGTGTACATGCTCGCCGGCGCGCCGGGCGACCGGGCCCACGCGTGGCTCGTCGCGGGCGACGCTGCGCCGCGCTCGCCGAACAGCGGGTCGAGGTGCTCTGCGCGCGGGTGCAGCGCCGCGTCCGGCTGTGCGCGGGCGCGCCGCCGCCGCCGCAGGCATGCGAGCGCGAGCGCAAGCAGGAGCACGCCGCCGAGGGCTGCGACGCAGATCACGGCCGTGCGCGCGCCGGTGGAGAGGCCCTGTTTGCGGCTTGCAGAGTCGGCGGCGATGGTGCTAGCCGACACGACTGTCGATGTGCTGTCGCCGCCGTTCGTATGGGGCGCGGTGCTCGTGGGCAGTGCTGTGACTGCCGACGAGTTCAAAGGAGAGGCCTGCGTCGTCTGAGGTGGGGTGCCTGCCGAAGCAACGATGGCTGTCGTGGGTCCTGGGGGCTGAGTCGGTGCGTTCTGCGGGAAAAATGTGGATGTTTGCGATTGAGAAGCTGGTCCCGAGGGTGGGGTAGCGGACATAGGGGGCGAGACTATCGTAGGAACGCCACCAGTACCATCGTCTCTACATTCGATGTCAGTCATGCGGCTTGCTGAACAAAGAGAGCACGCACTTTGTATAAATGAGATAGTCTAGCAATACAAGGCTTATGCCTCCGCCAACCTGCCCGTTTTGAAGCATGATTACATGTGAGGCGTCGTCAATGCCTTCCATTGCAAAAAGAAGCTGGTTGTAAGTGTACGAGTCTTGCGTGTCCGTGGGCGTGTACTGAAAAGTTCCCACATGCTCGCCGTCAAGGTAGAACAATATATTTGCCCCGCTGACGGGATCCGTCGTCGAGTGCGAGAGGATGGCATAGACGTAGATCGCTGACCCTGCAAAGCATTAGCGACTATGACGAGAAACGTGGGGCATACATACCAGTGAAGTCAAACGAGGCATTCTGCGGAGTGCTTCGCGACGGGTACGATGGATCGTACGTCGTGTCCATCCAGGTGCCAGCCCAGGCATGCGAAGGGTCAGGCTTTGCCTCGCAGCCGGTGCAGTTCTGGCCGACTGCCCAAGAGGCCGTGTAGCGGATGCCGTACTGTGACGTCGGGTCGGCCCCTTGGTCGTCCACAGTAACGTTGACGAGTGTGGCGGACGCTGGAGCAATATGACGGATGATGAATACCAGGAGTATGGTTATGAGGTGTGCGGGATCCATGCCGACGTAGGGGAGCATGAAAGAGGGGGATAACGGAGGCGTTACCCGTCTCGAGGAAATGGATATCAGTCACCACTAAGGCTGTATTGAGCATCGTTACTACGCGGTAACTGAGCAGGTGGTCGCAACTGGAAGATGGCAGCGACTTACCAAGGGCGGCAAGCTTGTGAAGTATGATATCAATCATCAGAGATAGCCCGACATGGTGTATACCTTGCCAAGTAGTAACCGCGAAATGAGATTTGAGTCAGCGGATAACCTCGAGCGACAGCTCTGAGGCGTCCGGAGTCTGGGAGTGACAGCAGATTTTAATGAGACAATGCGCGGAATGCATTTGTATCTTGTCCGAAGTAGTACGAAGTCATCCCTTGCAAGCCGACCTGAAGTTCTCGTTCGACGGTCGAGCTGCGCCAAGATCAGTCCAAAACTAGGATCTCACGCTGCATGAGCCAATGTGCTGAGAGAGAGAGTCATTTTCAAAGGTCTCTGCCTGAGCGGATATGCGCGAGTCATCGTACAAGGTGCGGGACAAGACTACTTGACGCTAATCTCCCACCCCGTTTGCGTCGCATTCGAACTCCGCATGATGGCGCATCAGCTCTCACGCCCTCTGTCGCACAGCGCTCCCGCTCCACTCTGAAGTATACCTCGTACTTACCCCATCAAAAAGTAACAAAATGATAACAAAATATCATTTATTGCGATCAATCCTTTGAGTGAACTTGTGAGGCTTGGAAAAGTCATTTTTACACCCCACCCACCCTACTACACATGCCGCAATGCATTAAGTGCCATTCACACAAAGCGGAAGCTGCTTTTGACAGGCGTAGCCGCAACACCGCCCATGGCAAGAAGGGTGACTTGACCGCCAAATGCTCGGACTGCCTCTCAAAGGAAAGACAGACACGCGCAGACCGCAAGCACACTTCCCCAGCTGTTCAAGATGCCAACAATGCACCGGATCCTGCAGTAGAGCCCATTCCGCTGTCTCAATTCATCGCGGAAATGATGGAGGGCATCGAGCGGCCAGGCTTTCGGCTCAAAAGAAGTGTCAACACCAGCGCGCTACACTTGGACGCACGTCCGGAAGATCTGCGGGGCCTGGATTTGGAGAAGCGGGTGAAAAGAGTAGTGGCTATGCTCGGGGAGCATGCTTCCATACAT
This sequence comes from Phanerodontia chrysosporium, assembly GCA_001910725.1. Taxonomy (NCBI): domain Eukaryota; kingdom Fungi; phylum Basidiomycota; class Agaricomycetes; order Polyporales; family Phanerochaetaceae; genus Phanerodontia; species Phanerodontia chrysosporium. Next base: position 37,381 of record MJGA01000043.1, read on the forward strand.
TGGACGTGAGTGATTTTCCCATGGTAGCATTCACCCTGACACACAGTACCGTTCTCAGACCCGAGGGTGACAAAGAACTCAAACGGCAAGCAGAAGATGGCGGCACTGCCTTCAAATTCACTTGCGCCCAATCATGCTCCCGTGAGCACAGGGCAAAGGTTCCAAGGCTTGAGGGTGCCCGAGACACAACAAGAATGGACCGCTTTGACTGCAAGGGCTTTCTATACATCAGCGCCACGAAGACGTCGCCTCACATGGCCATCACAATCAGGCATGATGAGCGACACATCGCATATTCTGATACCGACCTTCCAGAACACTGGAAGGAATACATCGAGGAGCACGCGCTGTCGCGAACCGCTGGTGATGTACATGCATTCTGATCTCACGACTGATGCTGGGCTCACGCCATGGATAGATCTGGAGACATATAGAGCGAGAAGAGATGAAGGGTCGCACTGCTGCAGATGGGGAGCTGCCGTTCCGTTCAAAAGCGGTCTATTACTACTGGCACATCGTTACACGGAAAGCCTGGAAGTTCGCTGACGATCCGTTTGTGTCCGCACGTGCATTTCTCACTGAACATGGGCACGAACACTCTGTGGAAGTTCTTGAGCTTGAGCCTGTCCCTGGAATGAAGGCGCTTGCATTCCAGATCAAGGATTTCATGTCCGAGTGGGCAGTGCACACACAGGAACTGGCCATGGACTCGACGTGTGAGTATTCAGTCAGATCCGATCTTGTTTGATATCAATCTGCGTGATAGGGAACACCAATTCGGCAAACTTCGAGCTCTTTGCGGCAGTTGCAGGCGCAGAAGGCTCGGGTATTCCGCTCGCATTCGTCATGATTCAGTCCAGCAAGGAGGCTGCAGAGGGGGCAAAGGAAAGAGTCTTGATGTCCTTCCTGCACCGCCTAAAGGAGCTCGGAGTGGACCCTGAATATACACTGTCTGACAAAGACTGGTCCGAAATCAATGCCATGAACACTGTATGGCCAAAAGCGAAGCATTTGCTCTGTTTTTGGCATGTTCTGCGCGCCCTGAAGAAACGACTCGCGAAGAACAAGGAACGGCCTTCCACTTACGATGCAAAAGCCGCCCAGGACGAGTTTCACTTCATCTCGCCCAGCTTCGTCCCCGTTGCGCAGCAAGAAGCACCTGTAAGAGCATCTAGTACATGTCCTTCTGACTATCTACTGAACGTCTCGTAGCTCTCTCCACCACCTGCCATCCCCCATCGCACCGTCCGACTCCTTGTCAATGGCCGCCCGTCTGTGATAACGCGGCAGCTGCCCAGGATTCGACTCAAGGGCCCCAGACCCTCACCCAACACTGACAACTGTACGCCGCCACCAGAGGACTTCGATTTGGAGCGGGACGCAACAGGCTTGGATGGAGAGGAAGAGGAGGTAGACGAAGAGGAAGAGGAGGAGGGAAACCATTGGGCAGGTCGGGAACGCATGGCGGCTGATGATCCAGACCTGTACGGCGTGCCGGACGAAGACGAATACTCTGCGGAGGGCGAGTATGAAGATGAATACGACCGGGACGACCTTCGGCACCAGGTCGATGACATCGCGTGTGAGCGTGATGAGCCAGGCGATGCGGCCGCAGAACCCGCTCCCACGGACCCTCCTTCATCTGCTCCTCGTGTGAGCGATAAGGAGTACACATTCTGCCCCCCTGCTCACCGTCTTCCTATCCTCCGCTTGGTTGCCAAACACGCCTCTCAGCACCCGCTCCTCCCAGAACGACATGGACAGGCTCGCACGCCCTGGCTTATCCATGCGGACGCAGTCCAAGAGATGTATCAACATTGCGAGCTCAACCGCCTAGCAGACGTGTGGGCGTACCTATGGAACAACTGGTACTCGCCTTCCAGGTGGCGCTTGTGGGCACGCTCGACTCACGAGGTGAGTATTTCCTGTCATCGAACAACCATGATGGTCGAGGCGCTATGGCGCAACATAAAGCGACTCACCCTTCACATGTACAACCGCCCGCCGCTCGATCTCGCCGCCTGGGCAATCGTTACGAAGACCATTCCCCCTTACCGGCGCACCCTCGCTCAAGTTATCAGCACATCCCGCCGTGGAAAGGCTGTCCAGCTCACCTCAATGCAGAAGGCATTCAAGCGCAGCTGGAAGCGCCTGCTCACCGTCCCGCAGACCGGCAAGTACACCACGGACGTCTCGGCGTGGACCTGTGATTGCGGCGCACAGAAATACCACGCCTACTTACTGTGCAAGCACCTGGTACAGGCGGCAGGCCCAATGCCAGCATCGTGGTGGCTTCAGGCAGTCCGCTACCATGTCCCGCCCTTCTACACCATCCCTGTCGATGGCACCGTGGCATCTGCGCCAGAGTTGAAGCGCAATCATGCGTGGCTCACGCGGATGTCCTCGGGCGGCTCGGCGTCAGAGGCAGGCTCAGACGGTGACGGTGACGGTGATGAGTCCATGGGCACGGAACTGAGTGCGGTAAGTCACTATCCAATTACTCTCATATGGCGAGCTCTGACCATTGATTATACATCCAGATTCTGTCTTCCCCAAGCAAACCGCCACCTACAGGCCGGGATGGGTTGATGAGAACTACTGCGGGGGGAGGAGCTGGCTTTGAGGTACGTCTATGCCCAGCCTTACTATCATACGCCTTACTAAGATACCTTTATTGCAGCTTGACGACACCAACCGCCTTGAGGTTGAAAGCCTCATAGCTGCGCTGCACCGGGCGGGCAACATCATCAAGGCTCAATTCGAGAAAGATCCGAACTCCCGCTTCGTCCAGAACGCTGTCCGCACGCTCAGGAGTGTACCACGCTTTCTGTCCGATGTAGACTCTCATCTTCGTCGCCGCACCCTTCCCATTACCAATAGTAAGCCCAGCTACACTATGATTGGCTATATTTATGACGAGTAAAGCATCTCTATATAATCTCTCATTTATCGAATATATATTACCATGTTACATTAGCACACATAGATGAGTCCGGAGGCTGTATTAGTGAAGCCAAACTCCACGACGCGGCACTTAGTCGCGACGCGTCGGTCGCTGCACTGCGTCGGCCGTAAGCGCCATCATGCGGAGTTCGAATGCGACGCAAACGGGGTGGGAGATTAGCGTCAAGTGGACAAGACTCGAACCGGACGCAGAACGGTGGTAAGTTACGAAGCTGGCGTCTATCAACTGACGCGCCCTCCGGATGCCGCTCCGAACGCCGAAGCGCACCGCCAGCCCTAGTGCGCGCGGCCTCACTGTGCTAGAGCATCCATCACTGCCCCAGCGGCATGCACCTTTCACTCAAACCGCAGGATACTGCAACTGCACGATAGTCTCGTACGAAAGCAAGCCTGACGACGACGCGGCCCCGGCGTACACCACGCCGCCGCTGCCCGAGCGGGCTTTCGGGGACGCCGCGCTGTGCGCCGCAGCCCGCGGGGCCACGGGCTCCGAGAGGACGAATGGCTGTGCCGCGTAGCCTGGCGGCGCCGTGCCCCCGTCCGAGCGACGCATGCGCCGGCGACGGGTGCGGTACGCGAGCGCGGCCGCGAGCGCCAGTCCGAGCGCCGCCACAAGCACGGCGACGCAGACGATCGTGGTGCGCGCGCGGCCGCTGATGCCGTGTGCATGACCCCCCGCGGCGACGCCGTGGCCCGAAGGCGACGCTGACGTCGCGGCGGTGGGCTGCGCTGTGCTTGAGGGCATGCTTGAGGTGCTGCTCGGCGGAAGTTCTGCCGCATCGTCATCGCTGGTGTCGCTACCTCAACTGGCGCACGGGAGCACACAGGGAGCACGCACGTCGTGTAAACGAGATAGTCCAGCAGCATTAGGCTCAGCGCGCCCCCGACGTATCCATTCTGCATCTGCAGCGTGTGGGGCCCTTGTCCAAGGCCTGCGCCGCTGAAGAGCAGCTGGTTGAACTTGTACGTGTCCGCGGGTCCGTTCGCCTGGAACGTGTAGTTGTGGACGTTTGCGCCGTCGATGGAGAAGAGGATGTAGGCATTGCTGCTTGGCAGCGTCAGCGACTGGGACTGTATGCCGTACACATATATCGCGGAACCTATGGGACGATCGCAATAGATCCACAGGTGCCATACGCTGCGCAACGCACCATCGAAGCCAAACGTGGCGTTTTGCGGGATGCTATGGAAGTCCGGCCGGCCGGGGTCGTAGGTCACGTCGTGCCATGTGTAGCGAAAGGCCTGCGATGGGTCGGGGCGCGAGGCGCATTCGCTGCAGTTCTGACCCGGCGAGAAGTGCTCCGTGTACGAGATGAGGGACTGCCCCGTCGCTGGATCGACTGCCTGGTCGTCGACGGTGATGTTGACTTCTGCGCCGGCGGTACCATGAACGAGGGTATTGGCGAGCAAAACACCAGCAGAAACCTGGGATATAATTTGCGAGTTATACCTCATCTTTATGGCGGACGTGGTGGCCAGAAGGTGAGCGAGGACCTTTGGCCATTATATGCTGGTGGGAGACGGATGTCATCTCTCAATTGCAGATGTACTTCCGTTGGACAGATACAATCAACATTGACCTTTCAAATCTCCATTCTATGCCTGTAGCATTGAAGTAAATAGCATAAAGAGCGTAAAACAACTGCTATACGTAGCTCAAGTCGTGTTGGACCGCATCACGGGTCTATGACAGCACCAGATTGGACACTGCATGTGCGATGGGCTTCACCTCTGGATACCTGTGTACCTGCTTCGAGACTGCGATTCAGGACTTCGCCATGCCCTCGCATTGCTTGTAGGCTTGGGACCATGTCAGAGCGATCACGCTACATCGTTCGGAAGGGCGCCTATCATTTGATGCGCCCTGAAGCCGTGCCCGATCTTGTCTCCTCGCCATGCGATACTCCCGACGCAAGCAAAACATGAAGCCCGTGTACTGACGAGAGTGCGGGAACTGCTGCGGAATGTTTCACGATAAGCACGTCCCGGGACCTCCATTTGCTCGGCCTGTGAGAAGGAAGCTTCGACCACGCTATCTCTCCAGGTCAGCATGCCACTCCAGCATTCTATCGGGGTCCGTACTCCGTGCGCACGGGCGTGAACAGCACCCTGCAGTACCTCGCGGATTTCTCTCACGACGGGCTAGTGTGAGCATGCTAGCGACGTCCACATGCTCACGTTTCAGGCGTTGCAGACACGCACGGGATCGATGCCGGGCGCTGCAGAGCTCTGGCCGACCAGCAGCATCCGCAAACGTATAAAAGCAACAGCAGGACGCACCGCGGCGCCGACCACGGTCCTCCACCATGTCTGTTGAAGCGCTGCCTCCTGCCGAGCCGTCCCTGCCGACGTTCGACAGCCTCGGGGCGACGCCGCCTCCGGAGCCCGACGCCGACGCCCTCGGGCGCGCCTGGCTGGAATCCTTCAGCACGCGCGTCGCGGCGAACGACACCGCGGGGCTCGCGTCCGCGTGTCTGCACTGCGACGCGTGGTGGCGCGACGTGTTCGCGCTGACGTGGGACCTCCGCACGTTCCGCGGGCGCGCGCGCATCGCCGCGTTCCTCGGCGACTGCCTCGCCGCCGCGGGCGTCGGCGCCACGGCGTTCCGGCGCGCCGCGTTCCAGCGCGTCTTCCCCGACGTCGCGTGGATCCTCGTCCACTTCGCGTTCGAGACCGCCGCCGCGGCCGGCCTCGGGTTCGCGCGGCTCGTGTACGGCGCCGACGGCGCGTGGCGCGCGGTCACGGTCTCGACGCACCTCGACGCGCTCAGGCGCTTCCCCGAGCTCGGCGCCGCAGACCGCGACTGCCGCGTCGCGCAGGGCGACTGGGCGCAGCGCCGGAGGCGGGAGCTTGAGTTTGCAGACAAGGACCCGGAGGTGCTCATCATAGGCGGAGGGCACATAGGCCTGGAGGTCGCAGCGCGCTTGAAGCATCTCAAGGTCAGCTACCTCGTCGTGGAGAAGAACGCTCGCATCGGTGACAATTGGAGGAGCCGATATGACGCCCTGACGCTTCACGATCCCATATGTGTGTGCAGTGTTCCTCGCGTGCTGCACGTAAACTGACTGTTTGAAGGGTGCAACCACCTGCCATATCTTCCGTATGTCTCGTTCGCCGATATCCGCTCATTGGCTGACGGGTGAGCACAGCTTCCCGCCTCTTGGCCCGCGTTTCCCCCTGCTAGCATGGTGCGCAAGCTGTCTTGACCCCCCCTCCCCCCTCCCCCTCCCCCAGGCTCACCGAGGTTACAGGTGGCGAACTGGCTGGAATTCTACGCAGAAGCGCTCGACCTGAATGTGTGGCTGTCATCGGAGGTCTTGAGCGTTGCCCGCGATGAGGCGGCGCAGAAGTGGCATGCCGTCGTCCGGCGCGCCGACGGCTCCGAGCGTACGCTCGTCGTGGACCATGTTGTGCTTGCCCAAGGATTTCAGTTCAAGAAGACGGCCTTCCCGGGACAGGTGTGCACCTCGCGAGCCGCGCTCCGCAGGACTCGGGCAGCTGACTGCTGGCAGGACGAGTTTGCAGGCACGGTCCTTCACTCAACCGAGTTCAAGTCTGCCAAGCACCATCTGGGCAAGAAGGTGGTGGTCGTTGGTGCCTGCACGTCAGGTCCGTGCCACCGGCCCTTTCTGCCTGCCGAGTCTGAACCGGCGTGCTCGCCGATCAGCCCATGACATCGCGTCCGACTGTGCAGACCACGGAGTTGGTACGGTTCAGCATGTCTGGCGTCTTGTCGTCTCGCTCACGGCTCGGGAGATGTGACCATGGTCCAGCGTAGCTCAACGTACGTCATGTCCATCGAGAAAGGGATCATGGCGTCGCTCCCGGGTGCGCACACGCCTCTGCCCGCGATGTCCGCGCGCATGTAACCGCTCTTTGCGCAGCCGAAGAATGGGAAACAGTCCCGCTGGAAGAAAGCGACCACGCGCGCCTGTCGCTGCCCTTCCACTTCCAGAAAGGCTTTGCCCAGCGGCGTGCGCAGCACATCCAGAGCCTCGACCGGTGAGCCCGCCCGAGTCCTCCCCGGTGTTGCCCTCCGCATGACGCACGAGCCGCAGAGACCTGCTCGCCGGCCTGGCGCGCACCGGCTACCGGCTGAACAGCGGCATCGACGGCACCGGCGTGCTCTACCTGCTGCTCCAGCGCGGGGGCGGGTACTACTTCGGTGCGCCGCGCCCGGTGCCCGCGCGGGTGCGCCGCTCGCTGACCATGTGCAGACGCGGGCGCGTGCCAGAAGATCATCGACGGGAAGATCGCGGTCAGGGCCGGCGCCGAGGTCGCGCGGCTCACGCGCACCGGCGTCGCGCTCAGCGACGGGAGCGCGCTCCCGGCAGACGTCGTCGTCGTCGCCACCGGGTGCGTGCGTGACGCATCTTGCCGGTGCTCCTCTGCTGATGTGCAGGCCCCAGGCTGGCCGACGCGCGCGAGCCGATCCGCCGCCTCGTCGGCGACGCGGCCGCGAAACGCATCCCGCCGGTCTGGGGCCTCAACGCAGAGGGCGAGCTCCGCGGGCCGTGGCGCGAGCTCGACGGCCTCCCGGGGATGTGGCTCATGATGGGTGCGTGGGCCCCCACTGGTGCAGCGCGCCGTCCGGCGGGACCTGACGCAGCCCACAGGGAACTTTGCCTGGGGACGGTTCTTCTCGAAGATGGTTGCCTTGCGTGAGTCGCACGGCGAGCGGTGCATGCTGTGGACTCAGTGGACCGTCTTGCAGAGATCAAAGCCAAGCAAGAGGGTGTCTACGGGCCCCGCTACGCGGCGCCCGTGGAATGGTGAAAGGTCACAGAGCTGTTGCATGCCATCAGGTCACGTGGGCGGTAAGCACAGTGTTCGTAGTAGTTCCTGTGGCCACATCGATTACACGGCGACGAAGATCGAGAACCAGATTATGAACGTACATATATTCAGCGATCTCATCCATGCACGGTACCATACAGCTAACCTGTGACGCTGTCCCGATTTGCATTCCGGCGTGGCGAATAACGGTGGGCCTGGTGCCAGCACCACGATCTCGACGAGGACGATGCGCGGAAAGGAGGCGCATGCGGAGACCGTTAACGGCGTTCCGTACGTGCCCCTGCACGACGAGCCTGCTGCAGTGCGCACGCCGCTCGCATGCGTCTCCGCGGAATACGAAGGCACATGCGCGGCGGGACGCACAGGCAGGCGATAATGGACGGAGTGGCCGAGCAATCGCAACTGATCCGGAATTCCACCAGGGATCCATGCAGTTGCTCTTAGGGTGTCTACCCAGTCCGCTAGGCCACGGGACCGCAGTGCAGGCTGGGTGCGTGTTGGTGCGTTGCATCTCGGGCCCTGCCACAGCGGGCAGCCTACGCGGACGCGACGAACCGCCCTGACAGCCCAGGCCGAGAAGCACCACGCCGCACGGGGACGCGGCTGTGCACTGCGACGGCGAGACAGGCAGGTGGCCGAGGACATGCCTTGCGCATGCCCTTGCGCGTGCCCTTGCGCGTGCCCTTGCGCGTGCCAGCCCTTCCAGCGCGGGAACAGGCCCAACGGACCCGCAGCACGCCTCAACCTTGCGCTTGGTCTACCCGCCATCCGTGTCCCGACTTCGAGTGCAGCGCGTCCTGGGGATGGGTGCATCGCGACGACGGCGCACACCCGTGCCGCAGCTGGTCGCTCCACGCTCAGCATCGCGCGCTGGCCAAGAGGGAGCACATGTGCGCGGGGCTACGCACGCCGCCGCGCACACGTGCTGCCAGCTCTGGGAGGCGGAACATGGGCTCGAGGACGGCGCGCGGAAGCGTGGGCGTGATGGTGATGGCGACAACTGGGCAGAGCCTCCCAGGCATGCCATCCGCAGGAGGCTTGGGCAGTTGGCCTCTGCGATCGTTGCACGTTACGGAAATTATCAGTCGTGGGCCGGTCGAACCCGTGCGCCGGTCCTCTGCTATTGCAGTGCGTGCCGCCCAGGCGAGGCTGGGCCCGTGCGCGCTGCTTGCTGGGTGGTGAGAGTTGTTAGAGGTCTGTTTGTCGTAGAGTCGTGGTGCGATTTTCAGAGAAGAAAAGGCGGAGACTGAGACTGACGGCTGCACTCGACGACCGCGCTTCAAGAGCGTTATGATTACGTCAGCCGCTGGTAAGACATCAAGGTTGCCGATCCTTTTCAAGTGTTGTTACCCTCTTTGCTTACTCTTACTTACGAGACTACAAGAAACTGTATTGCGAGCGGCACTCAGTACCTATCCTTCAACTGACTCGACTACTGCGGGGCCAAAGATGGACGCAACCGACTCCCTCGGGCTTGCTGCTGCCATTGCGGAGGCGCAAAAGAGCTACGCAGAGGGTGGCATCCCCATCGGTGCTGCGCTCGTGCAGCACGCCAGCGCGGATGCCGCGCCGAAGCTCATCGCGTGCGGGCACAACCAGCGCATCCAGAAGGGCTCGGCGACGCTCCACGGGGAGATATCGTGCCTCGAGAACGCGGGCCGGCTCAAGTCTGACGTATACAGGAAGTGCACGATGGTGTGTATGGCGTACACCCTCGGTGTGTACACGTGCTGATACGGAAACGTGTGCCAGTTCACTACTCTGAGGTGGGGATCTCAAGGTAGTACTCTTGCGGCGAGGAGTTTGCTGACTCGGAACTCTTGGTAGCCCGTGCATGATGTGCACCGGCGCGATACTTCTCTATCGCATTCCTCGCGTAGTTATTGGTGAGAACACCAACTACCTGGGAGGCGAGGACCTGCTGCGCGAGCGTGGCGTCGAGGTCCTCGTCCTGGATAATGCAGAGTGCAAGGCACTCATGTCGAAGTTTATTTCAGAGAGACCTGAGGTGGGTGATCAGCAGTTCAAGTTTCCGTCTTACGCACTCACACTCTGCTCAGGAATGGAACGAAGACATTGGCGAGGAATCGTAGCCCTTTCCGGTCATGTACATGATAGCTATCTCACCTGCATTGCGATTCGTCCGCCGCACGGGACTCCCGGACAGGACTTCACGGATTGAGCAGCAAAGGTAACCGTGTTGGCGTTAATTGGGGAGCTGCTTCGGCGACGAGTAACGACCATCAGTCAAGGTCTTACGATGGTAACACGCGCCCTTGGAGATGGCGGTCAATGATATTTAGCTCGACGAGCCGCTTACTTGAGTGATGGGTGTTCATGAGTATCTATGTTGTTTTGACCAGATGAACAAAGGCCTGGACACTCGTCAAGGTGCAGGATATATGAGCACGCCACCAGCGAGCCCGATATGGCAATACAAAGCGGGCTGAAAGCGTTACGTAAGCAAAGACTTCAACCTGGTCTCCCGCGGTCATTGCGAGATTACTCTCCCTCAGACCAAAGAATCCCGCACAGACGAAGATGGGGAAAAGCTACTTGTCGGTGTTGATCACTGTCTCGCACTCCATGCTGTTCCAAGCTTTGAGCCCAGCAGGTATTAGTTCCAAATGGACCCTTGGAACGCCCGACTCGGAGCCTGGTTGTAATGGTAACTTGAAGTAACTCGGGGCCTAAGGTCAGTAGCATGTCTTGCACTCGTTGGTGATAGATACGGATGATGACCCTCTTCAGCACGTTGTCGTGTTAGCCTTCCAGCTGTGGCCTTCTCTTCCCTTCCTCCACAACTCGGAAGCTCATGTGGCTCTATGCCGGCGCGCGCTGCGGGGCGGACAGGGTCGCATCGTACAACGTGACCCTGGCTTCGCCCGATGATGTTGCTGGTACCCGCTCCTTGTTACGAGATAAGTACGTCCACGAACTTCTGATACAATTGGAGAAGCTGACCAACCCAACAGGTTCCCGCAGGCTGGAATATATAGTGACATGATGCACGTCGGGAAGCCTCGAACCTTAGGACAGTCCACCTACATCCCTTGAAATACGCCACTGCCGAGTGCGCAGAGTCAAACATGGCTCTCCTAGCCCATTGGGCTACTACACTGCTGTTCGCGTGTTGTGTCGTGGCGCGAGGCCCATCGCAGCTGCAACAACGAGTGCCACTACAACGCGACATTGACGACACCGCTGTCTTCTCCGGCAACGTGTCTACCTGCTCAGGTACGTCTTCTCCTGCTCTTCGAGCTCTTTCTTCCCTTCTCACCCCGGTTACCCAGGCTACACATTGCAAGACTTGGTATCGACGAGCACCGGCGTTACCGCACACTTATCCCTTGCCGGCCCCGCATGCAATGCGTTCGGGCACGACATCGCCAATCTCACTCTCGAAGCCACATACGAATCTGATACACGGTTCGTGCTTCTATCAGTATGTGCGGGAGCATGCCAACTGACTCCGAGCTTCTGACAGGCTGCACGTGAACATTTTCGACACTGCGCGGTCACAGTTCACCGTGCCTTCTTCTGTCGTCGCGGTGCCGCGCGCGTCGGGTCTCTCGCACATGGATTCTTCGGAGCTCGTGTTCAACTACGAGACGTCGCCCTTCGCATTCTGGATCACGCGCCGCTCTTCGCCTGATGCAGCACCCCTGTTCGACACGCGCGCCTCGTCTCTGCCTCCCACGCCCATCCCTCCTCTGGACTCCACTGATCCATCCACGGCACTCGACAGCTTTCCCCTCGTGTTCGAGGATTCGTACCTCCAAATAGCGTCGGCCCTACCGAAGGACACCAACATATATGGGCTCGGGGAGGTCGTCGCAAGCAGCGGCTTCCGCCGCCACCTGGGCGGAAACGGCAGCTTTGGCACCTTGCAGACTTTTTGGAACAGAGATATACAGGACCCGCTGGATCAAAACCTGCAAGTCGTTCTTAAGGCGCATATATGCACATTGAACACTCACATCAACTCTCGTAGGTACGGCTCGCATAACATTTATCTGGAACACCGCTTCGACGAAAAGACGAGCAAGTCTCAATCCCATGGAGTGTTCCTTCTGAGGTACTACAGTTGTCTCCTGTGTTATAGAACTTCTGCTGAATACCTGTTGCAATAGCGCTGCACCCGCAGATATCCTTCTAGTTACACCGCCGTCGTCCAACGTCTCACTAATTGAGTACCGCCTGGTAGGCGGCACCCTGGACATGTACTTCTTCTCGGGTCCCTCGTCGCAGACGGTCATTGAGCAGTACACGGACGTGATAGGCAAGCCGACGTGGCAGCCCGCCTGGGGCCTCGGCTTCCACCTGTGCCGCTGGGGGTACAGGAACGTCAGCGAGACGATGGCCGCGGTGAAGGGCATGCGGGACGCGAATATCCCGCTCGAAGGTGCGCCGTCAACAGCCCAGTTCGAGCACATTCTCACGTCTGCTGTAGTCATGTGGAACGACATCGACCTGTATCACGCTTTCAGAGATTTTACCGCCGACCCTGTTTCCTTCCCGCCAGAAGAGATGCGCTCATTCATCCGCGAGCTGGTACGATTTAATTCTAGCATCATACCCTCACACCTTATTTCGTTGCACACTAGGCCCAAAATCACCAGCATTACATTCCCATTGTGGACGCTGCTATCGCGCACCAGGGAAACGCAAGCGACCTGGTAAGCATATATCATGATCCCAGATCATGCACTTGACCTTCCATCAAACCTGTAGTATGACCCGTACATTCGTGGAACAGAACTGTACGCAGTACCATCCGGATGTTCTATCTCTATGACACGTCTAACCGTTGCATTAGCGACGCGTTCGTCAAGAACCCTGATGGGTCCGAGTACATCGGCCAGGTGTGGCCAGGATATACCGTCTTCCCCGATTGGTTCGCTCCGAACGCACAGCAGCTCTGGACCGAGGCGCTGTCGAACTGGAGCGCGCTGGGCATCGAGTTCAGTGGCATTTGGCTCGACATGAACGAGGTGTCTAGTTTCTGTGTTGGCAGCTGGTGAGCATGACCGTCGGGCAGCGTAGGAACGCACTGGACACACGAACAGCGGGACTGGGCAGGATTGGAGCAATACGACGCTGCCATTCCTGCTTCCTGGAGACCCTGGAATGGAAATCACGGATTGGCCAGAAGGGTGAGCACTCTTGATGGCGCGCATCGACGACGAGCTGAGCCGCCGTACGTAGCTACAACTCGACCATCTCGGGCCCAAGCGGGAACGTGACTGTCAACGGCACTCTCACGTATGGCGCTGGTACAGACACCAGTGCCGGCGCGGACGCCATCCAGAAACGAGGCCTCGGCTCTGCAGCAGCCGATATGGACCTCAATGACCCGCCGTACACTATCCACAATGGTGACGTCGTTCAGTCGTAGTCTGCACTCGTTCTCACCATCGACCAGGATTCGGCCCACTGTCCGTGCACACCATGGCCACCAACGCGACGCACGCCGGCGGGCTCATCGAGCTCGACGTGCACAACCTGTGGGGCATGATGGAGTCGCGCGCGACGCACGACGCGCTCCTGTCCGTGCGCCCGGGGCAGCGCCCGTTCATCATCGCGCGGAGCACGTTCCCGTCCTCGGGCAGGTGGACCGGGCACTGGCTCGGCGACAACTTCAGCAAGTGGGCGTACATGCGCGCGAGCGTGGCGGGCGTGCTGCAGTTCCAGCTGTTCGGCATCCCGATGGTCGGCGCGGACGTGTGTGGCTTCCAGGGGAACACGGACGAGGAGCTGTGCAACCGCTGGATGATGCTCGGCGCGTTCCTCCCGTTCTTCCGCAACCACAACCAGCGCGGCGCGCGCAGCCAGGAGCCGTTCCGCTGGGACAGCGTCGCAGAGGCGAGTCGCACCGCCATTGGAATCCGCTATTCGCTTCTGCCGTACTGGGTGAGCCCTCTTCTGGACCGTGTTGAGCGTCGGACTGACGGCCTTCCAGTACACATTGTTTGCCAACGCTTCGCTGCATGGTTCACCGCCTGTGCGCGCTCTCTTCTTTGAATTCCCAGATGAGCCCGAGCTCTTCGCGGTGGACACCCAGTTCTTGGTCGGGCGGGACATCCTCGTCACGCCCGTGCTGACGCCGAATGTGTCCTCTGTCGCCGGTACGCCTCCGCCGCGCACTTGCAGCCCGTCCTCTGACACCGTCCTACAGGCATCCTTCCCGGGCGAGGCCACACCGTCTGGCGCGACTGGTACACACACGAGGCCGTGACCGCGAGCGCAGGCACGCCCACGCCGCTCTCCGCGCCGCTCGGGCACATCCCGGTGCACATCCGCGACGGCGCCGCGATCCTGCTGCACGCGGCGCCCGGGTACACGACCGCGGAGACACGCCTGTCGCCATTCGCGCTGCTCGTCTCCCTGACAAAGGACGGCCACGCGTCCGGGTCGGCGTACTTGGACGACGGCGAGAGCGTGCCGCCGACACCGAGCAGGACGGTCACGTTCGCCGTCGGTGCCGGTGTGCTGCACATCACGAGCTCCGGGACGTACACGGCCGTGCCGGCACTGGAACGCGTGACGGTGCTCGGGGCACCGCGCCCGTCGGTGGTCGCTGTTGCCGGGGCAGAGCTCGCGCCGGAGAGCTGGACGTACGATGCGGCGAAGATGGAGCTGGTCGTCAGCGGACTGAGGGTGAATGTGAACGAGGATGCTACGATGGAGTGGCATTAGTAGAATAGTGTACGTCATGTATAGTTTTGCAGCTGCTATTGTATTACATACTTTCAACCTTTCAGGGATCTTGTGCATCCAACTGTGCGAAAAGGCTATCCTGGACTTTGTCAAGTAATCAGGCAAGGACAGAAATAACAAAGAAGCAACCTCTGCCCACCTGCTTGAGTGACGACCAAAAAATGCACGAAGCCCTCTGAGTAGTCATTCCTCTCGGCTTCCACGTCCTCGGATACATGAACGTGCTTGTCAACATCCGTGATGCAGTCAGCATGGTCCCTCAGCCACCGCTGTGCGCGCCAGAACAAGGTATCGGCAGGCTCTATGGATAGGCCTTTTGGCTGATTATGAGGCTTAGCGTGGCTCGATTTAGAGCAGCGGTAGAAGATTATGCGCACCGCCAAGAGGATCACATCGCCAATGTCGACGTCCAGTGGTGGAACAGCGTACTTCACGAAACAGCCGACGGCAGGCCAGTCCCCTTCAGCCGAGGCCAGCACGGGCTTAAGGAGATTAGGGCAGTATGAAGTCAAGTTCAAGGAGACCATTGCAGTAGCAGGAATGGCGCGACAGCAACTTGAAACTTGGACTTTTTCAGTTCACGGGGGAGTTTGGGCGCATTTCAAAGTCCGACCCAGTCTGTCTTGCCACCCAAGTGGCGTTGCCCATGTCAACCTATCCTGTAGAATCTGGTCTAAAAGAAAACATTCTTCGCTTCCAAGTGATACTACTTATGTGGTGATTTGCCTTCTCGCGCGCTCACATCGCCCAAGGAGTCGAGGAGGGTAGGCACTGCGCGGAAACGTCTACTTAGCGGCGCTTGCATATGGACGCCGGTCGGAGCTGACGAGAGTTGAAACGTTGAAACGTTGAACTTCCAAGACACTTTATTGCGTACAAAGTTACAGCTTGACATTCCAAAAGGACCAGCAGTGCTACAAACGTTACCAGTACATCTTGATATACTTTTATCTCAAGCGTTTACGCTTTGACCTCGACCGGGGCAGAATACCGCTCGCCAAAGATGCCCTCCTGCTTCGCCTTGATCTCTGCAAACACAAACGGTCAGCGGGGCAGCAGCGCCGAAATTCGTAGAGTGCGCACGGAGAGCAAGGTGCTTCGAGAAGAAGCGACACCACGCCAGATTGCCCATCATGTACCAGAAGTTGGGCAGGCCAATCTCGCGCCACGCGCCACGAATCTCACCCTCGGCGTTGAGGCTCCAGATCGGCACGATCTTCTTGCCCTCCTCCGCACCGACGAGGTCAGTGATGGGCCCGCGCGGGTCCGAGAAGCTGTGGTCACGACCGTCAGTGGGGGCCCGGCGTGAGATCAGAGACGCTGCGCGGCGCACCCAGTCGCGAAGAGGACAACGTCCGCCTCGAGCTCGCTTCCGTCGGTGAACTTGAGGCCCTTGGGCGTGAAGCGTTCAATCTGCGTGCCGTTCTTCAGCTTGATCTTGCCGTCGATGATCATCTGGCACGCGCCGACGTCTGCACGGATGCTGTCAGTCCCACAGGATCAACTGACATGGCGCACCGCCGCACACACATACCTAGGTAGTACCCGCCCGCACGCTTGAGCGCGAGGAAGAGGAAACCAGAGCCGTCCTCGCCAAAGTTGAGCTTGTAGCCCCTCTTCACGAGGCCATCGAGGAGCTCCCTTGGCGCTGATCAGCTTCACAGGTTCGCCACAGGAGCGCGTCAAACGCACTGGTCTTTCTCCTTGATGATGGCCGTTCCACGCTGCGCGAGGAGCTTGTTGAACAGGATTGGAACCGAGTTATCCAGCCTATCGGCCTCCTCGATTGGCGGGCCACCCTCCCAGTAGTTCGCTACAAAGACATTAGTCTTCGATTGTCGCCCAAAGAGTGACCGTTTGCGCACGTTTCATGAGAATGGGCATGCCCTCCTTCGTGGACATGATGTATGTCGAGCTGCGCTGGAAGAGCGTGACATCAACGCCGTGCTCGACATAGTCAGTGCAGATATCATGAGCTGCACGGATTGATCAGTTCACAGACGATACCGCGTGGATATGAACGACGCACCTGACGTGCACGCACGGCCTGCTGACGCAGGTTACCGTGGCGAGGGCTCGAGAACCGGAAAAGATACGAATATGATACAGCTCAATAAAACACTGATCATTATCACCGAATACAACAGCGTGGAAAACAAGTACACTAAAGCGGTCCAAAACCCGAGATACAACATAGGCGAATAGCATACAGACCTGATCACGGCTGGTCGTCAATAAATATCTTGTCGACCCCTCTCCACCGCTCGTCGACGTGCCCCGATATCTTCTCCTTGTACACCCGCTCGCGCTCGACCCAGTACTCAACCTTGTCGTTGTCCGCGCGCGCCGGCGCCCACACGCGCTCACCTGTGTCTGGTTCCGTCGTCGCCGAGAACCAACGCGGACGGTGCGGCGGCGCACGGCCCTCCTCCCGCGCCTTGCGCGTCGCGCGCTGGAACTCCTCCTGCTTCTGCTTCAGCTCGTTCGCGCGCTCGTACCTGCCAAGCTCGAACGCGCGCTGATCGGGCCGGAGCCGGCAGTCCGTCGGGCACAGGTACGGCTTCAGCGTGTCCTCCGGGCAGTCGTTGAGCGTGATCGCGAACGGGGTCAGGTTGAACGGGGCGGGCGGCTTCTCCGAGTTACGCCAGAGTAGGATGTACTCCGGCATCGAAGAGGCAGCGTGCACGGAAACGTCGGGGTGAAGATGACCGACACCCGTGCCTACTGCGCGAGCCACAAGTTGGCTGTTCCAGCGGCCGGCGATCTCATAGGTGACATTGCCCTCCTTGTCCGCAACATAGCCGCTGATTTCGTACGCGTCCTTGCCGCGCCATCCGCGAGGCTTAAAGGTCAGGACGCACTGGTCTCCATTACGGTGATTGGTAATCTGCGAAGAGGACAGTGAGGCAGGGCAAGAGCTGGCAGTGAAGATGCGCACGCACCACCATATCACCGTAATGATCAATCGTTGGAGATCCAAGGATAAACCCAGAGACATTCGTCGTGACCTTCTTCCAGCTGAAGTGCTCAACCACACGTCCTTCGAGAACAGAGTCAAGCGCCTTGGGATAGTGTGGTGCCCAGTCTTCAGGCAGAAGCAAGTCCGCGTGTGCGATACCAGTCGGACGGATCTCGAATGACTTGCCCAGGAACTTGTTCTGCGCGTCCACCTCGCCGTAATACCGCCATGCAGGAGACTCAGCCCAGCACGCCGAAATCGGCGGGTGGTGGCTGACCTGCTCCGAGACGTAGCGATACTTCTTATCGAGTCGAACGTACTCAAAGGTCTCGCTCTGCAGCATAGCGTCAGTCTCGAAAGCAATATGGTGCCAGACGGGAACGCGCACCAGCATGGGATTGAAAGGCTTGGCGATGCGCCCGATTGTTGAAGAGTAATTCGACATGGCGAAGGCAGCAACAAAGGCTATGCGCCTATGGGGATCCCTCTCCGCTGCCGCCGCATCTAAGCATTCCGAAAACTCCATGTCCTCCGCCTGCACCAATGGAATGCTGTTAGTACCACGCAATGGCCACACGACGTGATGTAACCCACCATACGCTGCAGCATACTAGTGGGCTCGTTGAAAAACACCGGGAACGAGATCTTTGTCAGGTCCTTCCCGATGCTGTTCTTGAGGACGGCCCAAAGGCTCATCGGAGGGCGGTCGTCGCTCGAAATCGCGAGGTGCGATCGCAGGCGTTCGTATCCCCTGTACTGTTCGCGGTCAATCATCGGCGGCAGAGGCATGGTGCGCCGCCCCGCAAGCTGGTCTGTGATGACGAGATTCGGCAGGTTGTTCGTCTCGATCGCGTCAAAGAACTCGTCCTCCTCGTCTGTATCGACTGTCTCCTCTTCTGCGGTGGGCGACGTTGAGCCTAGCAAGAGACTCCGCGGACGCACAGCCGTTGGAGACGCGAGAGGAGACACCATCGACCGTCTGCTGATTGACGTGCGGCGCATGGCCATCGCAGAGGATGTCGGGGTGGGAGTCTCGGCGTGGGTCTCCGCTGATGGTCCGGTTGCTGTAGCTTCGGGTGTCCGGATGGGCTCTGGGGACTCTACGGTAACAGCAGGTGGCGAGCTGAGCGGGAGAGCGGGAGGACGGTTGCGCAGAGTGCTCACGGCCGAGCTCATCTCGGACGCAGTGAGGTAACTCGAGCCCTCTGTCAACCGGCTCCGCCTGCGGGCCTTGTTGCGGAGCTCGCGCTCGAGGAACTCGCCCTCCTTCACTACCGCCTGAAGGCTCTGCTCCCAGACGTTCTGGCGTTCGCGCTCCTTCTCTAGCTGGTTGCGGTACCAATCCTCGCGTTCGCGGACCATGTGCACGTATTCTGAGAGCATGTTCTGCACCGTGTGCAACGAATCGGCCATAGCAGCCTTCGCGTCTGCAGAACCACCATCGACTTGAAGGCTTCTCAGTAGCTCTGCTGTAAGCTCCATCTGCGCGAGGGTCGAGTTGCCATGCAGCTCAAAATTGAGATGGTGGGGAGGGTTAGCCTGCGACTCGTCTGATGACGATCCTTCGGTCTTGTCCCCATCATCATGACCATCCCTACTAGCCTCCCTCAGAGTAGGGCTTGCGTCCGAAGCCGAAGGATCATCGCCGGCGATTGAGCTTGGAGCGGACTCTAGCGGTGCTTGATGGCTGCGACGATGCAGAGTGCTGGTCGACATTCTGACAGATGGCGCCAGGAGGCTTGACACCTCGCTGTCAACACTTGCACGCTCAGCTTCGCGCCGCGCCCACTCGGAGCTCTTCACGAGTGCTTGTATCCACCGTGAAGCCTCCACAGGGTGATTAGCTTTGAGATACCACTTCTGCACGCCATGATGCCCCCTCGTCGGCGTGGACTGAACTTCAAAACGTAGCCCGCTGCTGCCAGGCGTCTGTTTCACGATGGCCGTCTTCATTGATATCGAGCCCCTACTGGCGACTTGTTCATCTTCCTGATGTCGATAGTCTGATGAAATAACTCTAAATCGACGTTTGAGACCATATGCAACGGATGACTTACAGGACAAGACACCCTGTTTGAGGACAAACCATCGAGTATTGTAGCCCTTGGCAACGTTGGTGTACTTGTTGAGATACCCTTTCAACTCGGGACAGCCGTTGGACGGCTGGTCTAGGAGTGTGGTATCTTGGTTGCTGACTGACTATACGTCAACCATTTCGTAGAACGAACGGGGATATTGCGGTACATACATTGTCTCAGAAACACTCTGACTCGGTCGTCCTTGGGGAGCCCGTCTCCAACAGCTCGCCCTTTGCGATCTCGCACGAAGACGTCAGCCCCTGCGCGTACCGCCAGCTCTACCATGCGCAGATCTCGTCGACGGGCCGCTTCGTGTAGTATCGTCGTGCCGGTAGTTTCGTCCAGATAAGACAGATCCACATGACGGATTCTGGGGGAAGAAAGTAAAGCAACGAGCGCGTCCGGCGGCTTCTCGTTCAATGGCGACTGAACGTAATGGTGTAGCAGAGAGCGATATGAGGCATCCAGAAGGGCACGCGATTCTAGTACTGTGTAAGGCTGAGCCAGTGCGCGAGACGAGAGTAGACATACCCTTTATGGCCCGGACGACTTCCTTGCCCTTCGCCACTTCGAGGCACGTCCGACCTTGAGTATCTCTCAAAGTATCGTCGATACCATCCTGTTCGAGCAAGAGGGTGACCACGTCCAGGCGAGGAAGAGACGCGGCGAGGTGGAGGGCGGTCGTCCCTGAACCCGGCGGGCGAACGGCGTTCGGGGAGATGGATCTATGGCCCAAGAGCAAAGCCACGGTATCACCTAAAGCCTAAACGTTTAGGGGCCGACACACGTAAAACGAGGGACGTACATGATGCGCAGCGAATCGCGAGATGCAGTGCAGCCGCGCCGAGGTCTACCTCGCCCTGCTCCGAGCTGCGTCTCTCCCTGCCAATGTCTGCGAGGAATGGGTGTATCTGCGCCGGATCACCTGTAGCAGGCCTTTGAGCATAGGGTGTCTGCGAAGCACGCATGTGCCGTACCACTCCGCAAGGCCGAGAGGAGCCTGACTTGATACAGGGCATCGTTGTTCCCTGCTCGCGTCAGTCGGATGGTTGCACTCAACTTGGAGAACATTGTAGATGTACCTGCGTCGCGTGCACGCGCAGGCACAGAGGTTGACGAAGAGGCCGATGGGACCATGCTCTGGCAATCGTCGGGGAACTGGCGAACGTCGAGAGCTCGGAAGGCCTGTACGGCCGAAGCGACCGTTCTAGTCGTGTCGTGAGGATTGTTCCGCGTCGTCTATGTGCGGGAACTAGCCAAATCTTGTCGCGTTACGCTGTAAACTCAATGGAATGTGAAGCGAGGCGAGACGAATGTAGTGGCAGGAGATGAAGGCGTCCGGAGGAGAGGTCATTCTGCGGAACTGCGGGAATCCATTATTTTTAGGAAATACGTCATTAAGTGGAATTTAACCCTGGTCCAGAAAGAAATTCCTGCACAATCTACGCCCATCCGCGCTGACCACCCAACGCCTTACTGCAGAAATTCAATTCAGGCCTCAGCTCATCCTGGTGCCTGACTGTTGAGCGTGAACGCCTAGCCCTACTGATACTCGAGTAAGTTCAGCACATGCTTCTTCCAACACAACCTCTGACACATAGATGTCATATTATCAACGACGGCAGTGTGCGGCAATGCAAAGATCAACTTCCCCGCTTATCCCGCCGCACCGTGCAGTCCATCTGACACAAGACTCGGCCACTTGCTTGGATCAAACTCATAGTCAGCACTAAAACCCGACTTCTACGATTACTCGGAGGCCGTATGGCAAACAGTTTGCAAGATTTGCTCATCATTAGAACTCTCCAATGACTGATCTAGTACCATAACATAGATTATAAAGCTCCGTGTACCATAAAGATTTCCGAATAGAGCGATATGAAAAGCTGGTAGGATGGCCCATTCAAACCATGATGAGCATCCCTACAGGGTCAATCAGTACACCAGGCACTATGAAGGGCCCAGGGGCGTACCATGTGCCCGATGCCCAGGGTACATGCCCTGCAGCATCCCTGTCGAACCACGACTCGATGTCTCCACAAACGTCGAATAGCCGCCTTTTGCGTCGCGGGTGCTTACCCGAGAAATGCTTGGGCTGAGAAAGCTGGCGGCACTCGCCTTCTGCGCGCGCGGCGTTTCCGAAACTGTGCTCCTGGAGCTTTTCCGCGACAACTGTCACCAAGGGTTGCGTCAGACTCAGACGAACCAGTCAGAGCGAGGAAGTCGTACTGCTGGTCCATCTGTTGCACCGCTGCTAGGCGTTCGGCCACGAACAGCCCGGCGCACTAGCGTAATGAACCCAACGAACGGTGCGAGCGCAAACTACACGCCGTCAGCGCACGCTCATCTCCGCTCGACAGAGAACTCACCGTGTCCACACTCTTCGTTGACCTGTCGTCGCGTTCGGCAAGATCAAGTGCGGCGAGATCGACAGAGCTGAAGGAGAGCGCGGGAGAACGTGTGTCAGCGCGTGGCACAGGCGTAGGGGGGTGTACGACGATGGCAGGGACCTCAAGCATGCTGTTACGATGGGCGGGACCGAGGTGGTAAAGTGCGCTCGCGAACATCCTAGCAGTGCGCTCCTGAGGTGGTCGGTGCGTGCTCTCTCTTGTGCCGCATGCGCGGCCTATAAAGACATGTCTATGCTGCGGTGACGGCCTACATGCTGAGCTGGCGTACGCACTACACTGTTAGTTGTAGAGACTGCTGGCATCTTGTTGGTGGTGCGCCATATTGTGAACAGGTGAGCCCGGGTAGATGGAAATACAGAAAAAGCCTGGGATGCTGTGCTTGTCATTTAAAGCCCTTGATCGCCGAACTCGAGCCCGTGAGTCGATATCATTGCGGTCCCGGGATCACGGCTGGAAAGCAGCCTTTCCAATGCGCCAATATACATACGACAAGACTTGCCCATGGTAAGCCGCATCCGAGACAACGACACAGGTCGGATGATTTTCCACTAGGACCGAAACGCCAGCCTCAGCGGTTGCACAGGAATGCGCCACACTGGTACCGATTCAATCACGGCCTATCCTTGTCCAAGACCGGGGCACCGGGATCTGCCGCTGAAATCGCGAGCGCGAGGGAATGCCAGGTCATGGCGGATCTTCGGAGCACCGCTGCACGTGGATGTAGCCTTCGTGGCGTTCGAAGCAGAATGTATTGGAACAGTTCAACCTATATAGTGTTGGAAGCTTCATCCAGTCTTCGTTGCGGACAGCCCAATGCTTCTCGCTATGGTGCCCATGCACCGGTCCAGTGTAGCCGACCGCTCACGGCCGTCCTACCAGACAGTGACACATGAACGTGAACGTACTGCTCTGAAGTTGGCGATCACCCTAGGTGGTCACTCAACACTCGGATGGACGCCAATTGAGACGACGTGATCTGGACCAACTCGATTCGTAAAAGTACAAGCTCGTATAGTACAACATAACTTAAGGAGGTATACCGTACACCACAGAGCAATCCGGGCATAATATACAGGTTTATTCCAACACACCGCCATCCAGGTCCGCTCACCACTTGACTGGCGCAGAGTATCGCTCACCCATGATGCCCAGCTGCTTAGCTTTGATTTCTGCACGAAACATCAGCATGCGAGCCGTAGAAGATAGTAGACACGACACGCACGGAGGGCGAGGCGCTTCGAGTAGAAGCGGCACCACGCAAAGTTGCCCATCATGAGCCACAGGTTCTCGACACCGATCTCTTTCCAGCAGCTGCGGAGCTCGCCCTCGTCGTCGATGCCCCACACGGGCGTGAGCTTCTTGCCAACCTCAGGCCCGACGATGTCGCGGATGGGGTTCCGCGGGTCGCCGTAGCCCGTCGCGAAGAGCACGACGTCCGCGCGCAGCTCCGAGCCGTCCTCGAAGACCATGCTGTTTTTCGTGAAGCGCTTGATCGGCCCGCTCGACTTGAGCTTGATCTTCCCGTCGATGATCATCTGCGATGCCCCGACATCTGCAGTCCACAGTCAGCCACGCTGTCAAAGAAGAGCGCGACAAGAAGCTCGTACCAAGGTAATATCCACCGAGGCGCAGCATGGCGAGGATCAGGAAGCCGGACCCGTCAATGCCCATGTTGGTCTTGAAGCCCACCTTGTGCAGGCCATCAAGGAGCTCCCTGTGTACGTACACGATCAGCAGACCTGTCAGAAACAGAGCAGCGGGAATACGTACTTGTCGGCCTCGGCAATGTCCTTAGTGATGCGCTTGTGCACCATCTTGCGGTAGAGAATTGGCATGGAGTTGTCGATGAGGTCCGCGACGTCGGTTGGCGGGCCGCCTTCCCAGTAGGTGCCTACGAGATCGTTAGCATCGCAAGCAGTATGAGAACACGAGAGGAAACACACCCTTCATAAGCGCGGCATTCCCTCCTTATTGGTCATGATGTACGTCGACGTGCGCTGCACGAGCGTGACATCGACACCGTTGTCCGCGTAGTCAGCTGCAATGTCGTGCGCAGACGTGCACGCGCCGACAACGGCGACCTTCTTGCCTGCATGATCCGTTGCCTTGTCATGCTGCGTCGAGTGCAAGATCTGGCCCTCGAACTCGTCCTGTGTTGCGTCAGCGCCGCCATGCCGTGCCAGGAGAACCAAAGCTCACCATGCCGGGGATCTTGGGCATGTTCGGCGTCCCACCACCGACACCAATGGAGAAGATGACGTGGTCCACGTAGAGCACGCGGTTCTTGTCTCCGCGCTCGACGGTGACCTGCCACTTGCCCTTGTTCGGCCCTGATGTCTCGCGTCTGGCGTTGATGACTTTCGCCTCGGTCCAGTAGTCGACCTCCATTGCATTCGCGTAGTACTCGAGCCAGTCGGCCAGCTGCGCGGTCGCTTAGGACTGCGAGCAAGGACCAACTCGGAATGGGACACACCTTCTGGGCCGGCGTATACACAGGCCAGTTCGCAGGGAAAGGAATGTAGGGCATGTGGTCGTACCCTGCGCGTGTGTGTCAGGGACGGCAGAGCGCGGAAGATGCGGAGCAGGACTCACAGACAACGTCGTGCAGGCAGAGCGCGGCGTAGCGATGGCGCCAGTTGTCGCCGATGCGCTTGTGCTTCTCGCACACGAGGGTGGACACCCCGAGCAGCTTGAGGCGCGCTGCGATCTCGAGACCGGACTGCCCGCCACCGACGACGAGGACCTCGGGGTCGCGGTCGAGGAACTCGCGCTCGCGCGCACGCTTGTCAAGCCACTTGCCGTGGTTGGGCGCGAAGTCGCGGAGAGGACCCGTCGCCTCGGGGTGCCCGTGGATGCCCTCGAGGTTCGTGAAGACGTTGTGCGCCTTCCACTGGCCCTTCACGGGCACGAGCCGCGCGACGCCCGAGCAAGGCCCGATCTTGCTGTCGCACGTGAAGTGCACCCGCACCCATGCGAGGTCCTCGTACAGGTCCTGGACCTCCGCGAAGTCGAGCTTGAAGTTGCGCAGCTCCGACTGGCGAAGCCTGTCCTGCAGGAACTTGCGGATGCGCTCGGGGCCCTGGAAGGAGCGCAGGTCCCAGGTCATCGAGAGCAGGTCGCGCCACCAGGCATCGGCGGTGAGAAGCGAGAGGATGCCGTCGACGTCGTTCTTCGTGACCTTGTCCTCGAATTTCTTGAGCCAGTCCGTCGCGACCTTGTTCGCGTCGGCGGAAGTGATTTCTTTCCTGTCGATGCCGAGACGCGCGGTCGTCGGAAGATCGGTCTGCTGCTGGACTGCGGTGGCCATTGCGGAGAAGATGAAAAGGGGGAGAAGGTGAGCTATCGAAACAGCTCGACGAATTGCACGGCTATGCCCAACCACTCATATAGTCCCAGCGGCGCATTATCGACGGTGATAGGCCCCATTACGTGAAGCGTAGCAGGATTCCCGAAGCAGAGCAGCTGACCCTGCAAAGGGGAGGCGACAGGGACTCCTATACAGGCCTTGGAGACTACGCTGGTCATGAGGGCCTCCTAAGAAGCGCTGCAGACGAATCGGCGAGGGCGCCGAGACCTGTGTGGGTGCAAAGCACAGGCGAAGAGCCTGATCGAGGATCGTACATGGTCAGATGAACTTCAAATTCATTTTGAATAGAGTGTATCACCTGTAGGATGGCCGTCGGGCACCGCACCTCGGTGAGCTAGAGTGGATGAGAAACAGGAAGCGGTGGCTTACAAGGGTCGCCGCCGGGCGCGCTCGTCCAAGTCGGAATCAACGCGGTATCGGCGGGGTGCATCACTTGACGTCGCGTAGGCCGATGTTTCGCAGGCGCAAGGCGGCGCTGCAGCTCGCAGCTCGGATCCAAGAGCATCCTAAGGGCCCGGATTTCCAGTGATAGGAGTTCAGGAGAAGCTAGGTGGGGTTGTGGGGAAGGCGATCAGCACGAATTCCGCATGAGGATTGACCAAAACACTTCGCACTCCGGGGCCGTACCTTCTTGGCGGCGAACATGGATATCGAGTTCGAGTACGCAGAGATACGTAGAGCGGTGAGGAAAGCAGATGACCACTCCCCTGTATCCGTGGATTCAGTGACCGGTAAGGAGGTCGTTATCACGAGCGCCTAAGGTAACATTACCTTTACTTACCGAGTAACAAGCTAGCTATAACCCTTCTACGATCGCTGGTCAGCCTTTCAATTCGGACTTGAGCTGGACTTACCTACACTGTGGGCTTACCCAGGGACTGGACTCAACACACCCAAGCTTTTGCTGTTGCAAGACCTTCTGGGGTGAAGGGAAGAGAGACAGACTATGTAGCACTTACCGTCCTAGCGTGGCAATACTTGTGTACGCTTTGCGGGAGTATAAGGGTCTAGTGAGCCCCAAAAACACAAGCCATATACAGCTTGCAATATCGCAGAGTGCTTCGCACTCACAAGTTTGCATATGCACGCAAAAGTTGCGACGAAATACGAGTTACTCAGAATGTCAAGCAGCAACTGACCGTCGCGCGCCGTTGAAAGGCGGGAGGATGTGCCCATCGATGCAGTCACTTTTCAGAGCTTATGCCTTATATCAGTGCCTTCAAAGATCGGTCGGGGATGTGTGATGGCAGACAGCAAAAAAAACATCGGGCCCTCACCGCCAGCCTGAACTTGGCGTGTTGGCTCCTGTACGGCGAGAAACCGCATCGCCATCCAGCAGCCGCCCACGAAATGTCGACGCGGCGATAGGTATGCACCGTAGAGTATGAAATGCCTGGAGTTTGCGCGAAGCACGTTGCTCAAGCTCAGGGACGGCAGCGACAGAGCGTTACTAGTCCTACCGGGTACGTCTGGGTCTTCCCACCATCAGCGGCACCGCCGCCTGCATCGTCTATTCGCGCCTTGGCGAGACATTCGCCCGCCCGTAGATATCACGTTGGGAACGAATAATGGCAGACGGAAATCGGATAGCGAGACAGCACATCCATTGCAGAGACCAGATCGTGAAAACATGAAAGCAATCTACAAAGCCTGTAATACGAAAAGAGATGGTCGAGTCTACGTGCCAAGTCTAGAGAGAGATTGGAGGTAATAAGGAATTCGAAGGGACCAGCAATTGGCGCGTCTAGTCCCACTCAATTGTCGTGTCGACGTTGAGGTCGACGTCAAGGCCAGTGATCCGCAACCGCTGCTGCGGCTCCGCATACTCCCACTGCCACAGGTACAGCTCGCGGCCTTGCACGCGCACGCCGCGGGCGGGGCGGAACGTGCCGAGCACTGTAACATTGTGCAGGCGCGGCTGCACGGTGTAATCGCCCATGCTGCGGATGTCGACGCGTCCGGTGGCCGCATGGAACTCGAGGTTACGGTGCGGCGTTGGCTGGATGCTGATCCCGTCGTCGATGTACGCGTGCCCGAACGCGTACCCGTCCGCCGCCTGTGCGACGAGCAGCCCGTACGGCGACGCGAGCGTCTCCTGGATGGTGTACTTCGGGTCCGAGTGCAGCAGAAGTGCCGCGCCCTCGCGGATGTGCACCGGGATCTTCCCCAGCGGCGCATCCACAGTCGTGTTCTGCCCTGGGTTCGTCATCTGGACCTCGTGCGTGTACCAGTCCCGCCATGTCACGGCCCCGCGTCCGGGGAACCAGCCGCCAACTGTCGACACGTTCGGCATCAGCACGGGCGTCACGAGCAGGTCGTGTCCGACCATGAACTGCTTGTCGATGCCAAATAGCTCGGGCTCATTCGGGAACTCCCAGAACAGCGCACGAACCGGGGGAGAGCCAAACTGCGATGAGTTGGCGAAGAGCGTGTACTACAAACAATCGTCAGTCCACCGGTAACCAGGAAACCCAGCATTTTGGACGCACCCAGTACGGCAGGAGCGAGTACCGCATGTAGATCGCCTGTCGCGAGGCCTCCGCGACACTGTCCCAGTTGTAAGGCTCCTGCGGGATCGCACCGAGGACGTTGTGGTTCCGGTAAAACGGCAGGAACGCGCTCATCTGCATCCACCGGCTGCACAACTCTTCGTCCGTATTTCCATTGAACCCGCACGTGTCCGCGCCTGTGAACGGGATCTGGAAGATCTGGAACTGCAGCACGCCCTGGATGCTCAGGTACATGTACGTCCACTTGCTGAAGTTGTCTCCGAGCCAGTGCCCGTCCACCTCCCTGCGCCAGGGAAAGTGCTCCGCGAGATCAGGAATGGCCGCTTGCCAGGATGTATCTCCTCCAGTGCCAAATGTGTCGCGCGCTCCTCCATGAAGCCCCACAAGTTGTGGGTGTCGAGCTCGACGAGCCCGCCGGCGTGCGTCGCATTCGTCGCCAACGCGTGGATCGACAACCGTCCGTTTCCGTGATGGATCGCGTAGGGCGGGCGATTGAGGTCGCGGTCCTTGACAGGGCGGCCGTCTCTACCCCGCGAGCTTTCCGTGTCCCAACCCTCGCCCTCCGTGTTGCCACGCTTGCCAGCTGGTATCGGACCTCCCGTGAACCCACCACTGTAGGTCAACGAGCCATTGACCGTAATGTTGCCGCTGGGGCCCCAGAGACTTGCGTTGTAGCCTTCGGGATACGCAGTAACTTCATTGCCGGGGAGACCGGGAAGGATGAACGGGACAGTCGTGTTGGTGATATCATCCGTCGTTCCGCTGTACCCTAGTGAACAAAAGAACTTCGAGGCAAGATGTTTGGACACTCACCAGGACCCGTCACAGAAACTCGAGGCCTCGTTCATGTCCAGCCAGATACCCGAGAATTCGACACCATACGCACTCCAGTTGCGAAGCGCCTCGGTCCAGTACTGTTGCGCGTGCTCGGCGAACCAGTCGGGAAAGACGGTATAGCCCGGCCATACCTGGCCGACGTACTCACTGCCGTCGGGGTTTTTGATGAATACGTCGCTGCATATCATGTCAGCTAGTCTCTAACGGCGCGCAGATGGAGTCGACACGTACAGCTCAACACCGCGCCGGTAGGGCATGTACACATCCGTGTCGTTAATTTCCTTTGGTATAGCCGCATCAACGATAGGAATGTAATGCTGGTGGCGAGAAGCCAGGTCCCTAAGGAAGGCGCGCATCTCCTCGGGCGGGAACGTGTCGGGATCAGACGTGAAGTCGCGGTAGGCATGATAAAGGTCAATGTCGTTCCAGATACCTGCCACGTTGGTGAGTCATTCCGGCGAGCCACTGAGATCGAAACGACGGTGCTCACTCTCCATGGGGATGTCTGCCTCACGCATCCTATCCACGGCGTAGCGCGTGCCCTCGATGCTGTTGTAACCCCACTTGCACAGGTGGAAACCAAATGCCCATGCAGGCTGCCACATCGGGAAGCCGACGAGCTCTCCGTACTGCTCGATAGCCTTCTGGGGTGTCGGACCGGAGAAGAAGTAGAAATCGAGCGTGCCGCCGATCATGCGGTATTCGACAAGCGAGACGTCGGCCCCCTTGGGCGTGAGAAGCAGCACGTCGCCGCCCGCCGAGCTGTAGAGGAACACCCCATGTGTCTGTGCGCTCTGTGTCTTCGGGTCGTACCGATGCTCGAGGTAGACGTTGTGCGCGCCATATCTATGTGGAATCACGGATCACGATCAGCGAGCATTGAATGGGAAGGAAGGTAGATCCTTACACATTCTCATCAATGGCATCGGCTACGTCTCGGGCCCACATCGCCTGTACAGTCCCCTCGGCTACGTCTCCGATATCGCGGCGGAAACCGCTGCTCGCCAGAACCTCGCCAAGACCGTATACGTTGGCACCCTTTGGAAGGGCAGACGCGAGCTGGAGATACTGGTCCTCGAACACGAGAGGGAAGCCATCCAAAGCGGATGAGTGGTCGTAGAACGTGGCGTTTTCGTGCATGACAGGTGGTATCGGCGCCTTGGGGAGCGAGGACAACCTTGTGTCGAAAAGGGGTGTAGCGTCCGGTTCAGAGCGGCGGGTTATCCAGAAGGCGAAAGGAGATGTCTCATAGTGGAAGACGAGGTCAGATGAATCCTTGTGGATGGTGCCGTCCGGAGAAGGAAGGGTGAGTACGGACTCTGGGACAGTGAATTGAGTTCGTGCGGTGTCGTAAATGTTTACGTGAAGTCTGTCAAGATGGTAAGTGACATTCCGAATTGATAGCACATGAGGTGCACCTCGTGTCCGAGTCATAGTTGACCTCTAACGTCAAGTCTGGAATGTCCAAGCCGTACGCGTTGCACGCGGCGCCAGCGAGGCTGAGACGGGCAGTGAGGCCGTTTCCTGTCTCTTGGAGGGAGCGCAGTTGGTAGCCTTGACGGAGTTTGAGCTCACGCGCCGGCAGAAAACGCACTGACACGCACCTGGACACGTCGACACATTGTAGGACAGTGTGTTCTGCTCGACCGAGAACTGCTTCTGCGCCGCCTCGCGTATGAGCAGGAAGACCGGCCGGCCAAAGACACTGAGATCTGGCACGGTGAGCAGCAGCAGGCCTGCGAAGAAGGCAGACATCATGCTGAAGGCGAAGACCATCTGGGGCCTCGTGGGAGGCTGCGACGAACCGAATATCAAGCGGTCCATCCTGTACCAACTTGCGCTGGCGGGCATGCAACGGCGGGAGGTGCTGTGGAGGGTGGTCGCGCAGGGACTGGCTCGTCGTTGCTCGTCACTGCATGGGGGTGGGAAGAGACAGAGGTGCGGCGGTAGGTCGAACTTTATGGACACGGGGCGAACTCGGTGCGGGCATCAATTCACAGTGACGTCGTCTATCGCGCGCACTCTGTCCCGTTCAGGGCGATTTGCTGGAAACTTCCGGATCTTCCACGCCTGATTTTGCCCTCAATCATACTGCTTCTGGTCGAATTCTGGGTAAAAGCGCCGAGTTTGCGATGACCTGCCTATCTGGGAAGGTCGTGTTGCGACCAGATGAGCGACCAGATGTGCTTGAAAGTGGCAGTATACAATTCGGGTTTCGTGCGTTCAAACTGAGGGCAGGATAGAAAGCAGGCCGGACACATTTTCCACCCAATATTTGCACTGACTTTGGGGCGTGCGGCCTCATGCAAAGCATCCGGGCGTCTAAGCGCGTATGTGAAGCGCGAGTCTGGAGCGGTCAGTCGCGAGGCGGGCGCGCTGGAACGACAGAACATACCGCAAAGCGTACGTCAAGTAACGAAGCAACCCGTGCAGCAAGCGCAGGCTGCGAATGCACCCGAGCCCAGTCTCCATCTTCGCGCCATCGGCTGCGCTGCAAAGAATCGCGGCATGCTCTGACACGTGTGGGCCGCCCGAGCGACCAAGTGGGAGCGTGCCGGGGGCGCGGCCTGTGAACGGCGTTAGCAGCGCAAACGACGAGGGCGAGTGTGAAAAGGTCATGGGACGGCAGGGGAACCGTCGCCCGTTGACCCGAGATCTGCTCTCCTTGCCCCCACACGCGCCCACCGAGCGCAAGAGGAACCCACAAGGTCGCAGCTGCGGTGCATGTCTGACGGGCTCTTTCCTCGAGAGCGGCTGTGTTCGCCCGAGGGCCTGCGTACGGGTGAGAACGAGGGCGGGACGCGATGTGCGGTGTTCTCACCCAATTTCACGTCTTCCGACAGCTCCAGCGCCCGCCGCCGCCCTGAATAGCGTCCAGTCGTGGGCGAGGACCCAAGGTCTGTGCCGAAAAGCGTTACCCGCACGTCGGCTCTTTTATCGCCTGTGAGTCTTGGGCCTGCATATAGGCACGGCGCGCCTTCCCGCCTGAAGCGATACCCGGACAGAGGTAAGCTGGCGCATATATGCGCATGTGTGCGCAGCCAGGTGCCCTGCTGGCGCGATGTGGGCCCCGGTGCTGGCGGTGCAGCGCGTCGTGCATGAGAAGGGTGTGTTGTCGTCCGCGGTAAGTGCAGAAAGGCTGAGCCGGGCCTGAGTGATCGCTGACGAGACATATCCAAGGCAGGCCAGGCACGATGCGCGGCCCGATCAGACCCTCGAGGGCCTCTCATGTGCGGGGGCATCCGCGGCGAATCTGACCATTGTCGAGAACGTTACGGGCATATGTCGGTGAATCGGGGTTCGCCAGTCCCACTGTAACGCGGCTCGTCAGCTTCTGAGGTGATAGCGCTGTGAGATCTGCTCACAATTTCAGAGTCTTAAGTTGACGTTTACCGTATAGGTGCTAGTTTTGCCGCGCCGACACCATGGTGCTGACTTCTATCATCACCGAGTGGAGGCAGCGTGTCTGAAAGACAGGATATTCAGCAGCAACATAAAAAGAAAAAGAAAACTCATGAAAATGCAGAGTAAGGCAGCAGGGAGAATGGTGGTGGTTTTAGCAAGAAGAGAGCTCTCGTCGCGATGCTTGCCCGTCGACTCCGCGGTCGACGCCAGAGCGCCTGCCCTAAACGGAAGGCGCCCGCACGGAAGAGGCAAGTGAATCGGTTGGAGGCAAGTGTCCCTGCCGACGGCGAGCTGGCCGCGACGTGCGTGAATTTTCCCGAATTTTTGGGCGTACGAGGAGCTCACCTGAGGTGTCAAGGTCGTCTGCACAGGTGATGGTGGCTATCCAACATGCTCTAGCGGGCGGCCATCCGAATAAATCTCTCACAGTTCAGGTCAATTCCCGCGCTCTGCTCCTCGCACCCCCCCAACTCGTCGTCAGCCCGCACTCGACGCTCGGCACGCCTGCGGTGCAGGCAGAATCCAGGGCACGCCGATAATCTCCAAATTACGCCGTGAGCGACTGCAGCCTCGGGGATTTTTCGGTACCCACCAATTTGACGTCGCACCTTCTCCACCGCGTCGCCCGTGCTCGACCGTCAAATTCAGGGTATTAATCACGCATTGCTCTGTTCAGAGCGTCGATTGCACCAGGACAAGGGTCATTGTAAGCCACCTATCCTCGTATGTCGCCCGTTGTTGCTAGGTAATATCCCGAGCTTCCTCCTCGCGCGAACTGAACCTCGCTGAAACGCGCTTGTTTCAGGACGCTGCGACCGCCGTCAGCTGCGGCTACTCTGCACCGCTTGCCCTGCATCTGCGCCAGGAATTATGTCGGAGCACCAGAGCGAGCTCGGAGAATCGCCAGGCTGCAAACAACCGCAATTACGGTGTCCAGGTGTGCAGGTTGAGCGCAGGGCCTCGTCTTCGAGATCAGAGACGTTGGGGGTCAAAGGTGAGTGGTATAACGGGGGCTACCAGCTGGGAACGACGACGTCCAACCTCCTCTCTCTCAGCTCCTGGCCTGGAACCTACCTCTGTGTCAGCTGGACGGTGGTGACGCAGTGCGGGGGCTGTAGAAAATGCCTCATGTCCCAGGCCAGTCGTTCTCCCTGTCCACCTCGCACTAAAATTGACGTGAACCGGCTCGATTAGGGCTGCATAGCGTGAAACTGGCCTTCGAGCAATTCTGGTGGAACGGCAGCCTTTCGAGACGCACCGGGAGGCGCACCCCGAGTGTCACATTTTCGATCCGTTGTGCCCACTCTTCGTTCGTATCTCCCTTGTCTTTTGCGGTTTAACCGCCATTCCATCATGCTGCACCCTCCCCTTTCGAACGTCCACGGCCGCCGCCGGACCGCGGCAGCCAGCGCACCTGGCCCCGTCCGACAACAAAGATGGGTGTCACCGCTGTGCGTCAGAAGGGCTCCTCGTATCTCCTGGGTCCGACAATTGGACGTGTGGGGACCTCGTGAACTCCTGCCAAGCAGGTGCCGCCTGTCCGCGCGGACAGCTCGCCGCCAGGGTCGCCCCGCCCGAATCCTGCAGGGTCCAGCAGCCTCCCGGGCCCGACACTGTGGGGGACACCGCCATTCGCCGCGGCGCGCGGTCGAAGGGGGTCCACCTGCGCATTCATCGTCGCTGCCGCACATAGTCCAACAATCGGGGCGCGAAACGTAACACGCACGGCCGTGCGTGCCGTGCTTCGGGGCGACATGCGCCAACGGCAAGACGCTCCGCACGTCCCCTCCTCGCCCCGTCCGCCGCCGCTTCGCAGCGAACGCTGCCGGCTTTCGACCACGCCCTTCTGATCGCCCCCTTCTCCCGCGGGGGCAGGCCAAGCCAGCATGTGACGCCCCTCCTGGCTGCCTCCGCGGCCGACACCTTGCGCGCCGTCCGTGCTGCGCCGACAAGCCCTGCACATGATGCCCCAGGCCATCGGTTGCGAGCCCATACTCTGCATGGGGCTCCCCCGCTGGCGGTCGCACGCGCCGGGCGCACTGCCCAGGCCGTCCGCTCGTCGGGCCCCCCGTGCCCCGCGCCATCCGCGTCGCGGCTGGGGAGGCTGGCACGCGCCCTCAGGGGCCCCTGCTGGCTGCGCCGATTCCCGTGCTGGCCGGCAGCTTCGCCACGGCCCGCGGAAAAAAACGCATGCAGGGGCGCATCTACACGCGACTGAATGCTGCCTTGCTACCCCGCATGTCCCACAGCAATGCGGGGTAGCACCGTTCGAAATCGAAACTCGCGAAGGCCCGCCCGCTGCCCACCGGCTGCGCTGGGCCGCGCCCGCTATCGAGCACGCTGGGTGCCTGGCTGGCGAAGCCCGATAGCCGTGCTATTACGTGTATCGGTCGCTCGAGCACACCCACAGCGTTCACAGACGATCCTTCCGAGGTGTTCTATTCGTCCACAGACCGGTGCATGGTGGGTTAAGATTTACAGACAGCGCGCGAGCTTGGGTGCCCGGCGCCGAAAAGGCAATTCCTAGATTCCAGCCGCGGGTGCGCCCGCGCAGCAGCAGGCTAGAGGCGGGGGGTGATGAGGTGCTTGACGCTCTGCGGGTCGAGCACGGACTGCGGGTACGGCAGCTGGGTCGTGCGGAGGTGCTCGTCCGCGCCGTCGACGACGATGACCTGGCCGCTGATGAACGCGGCGGCGTCGCTGAAGAGGAAGACGGCGGCGTTCGCGATGTCGCGCACGTCGCCGAGCCGGCCGGCCGGGGTCGACGAGACGGCGCGCTGGCCGACCGCGCCTTTGGTGCCGAGGCGGTTCATGCCCTCGGTGCCCGCGATGGGGCCGGGTGCAATGACGTTCGAACGCACGCCCTGCCGTCGCGCGCGTGCACGGTCAGCCTTCGCGACGCCACTGCGGGTACTAACGCCGAGAGAGACTCACGTGGGGCCCTTCTTCCACGGCCAACACCGCAGATGCTGCGACGCGGGATGTCAGCGCGGGGACGCGGGCTCTCTTGGGGCTGGGAAAGAGACTCACTCGCGTCGACGGCTGCTTTGGCTGCTGAGACGTGCACTTGGTACGGAGTTCCTTTACGGGCACAAGGATGAGAAAAAGAGAGAAAGGAGGGCTGGACGAGGCTCGCGAGACACGCCTTACCCTTGTAGTGCAAAGTAGCGCTGACGTGGATGTACGAGCCCTTGGAGGCCCTGACGTGTGGAAGCGTCGCCTTGATTGTATTGTACGTTCCGATCTAATCAATGGTATTGAGCATGTGCGAGCAGCAAAATGAGACGCAGGTGGAGCTTACGGTGTCGATCTCGATGACAGTCCTGAAGCCATTTTCGGACAAACCAGAGATAGGAGCCAAGAAATTACCAGCGGCACCTGTTGGGTTTTGGTGTGAGAAACGCGGCGTCGGCGTGGGGGTACGTGCGAGTGTCGGTGCATACCACAGATGACAAAGTCGATGCGGCCGAATGTCTCGATGGTCTTTGCGACTGCATCCTGGAGGGCCTTGGGCTGTCTGACGTCGGCCTGGAGAGCCAGGCAGGACTTGCCAGTGTCCTTGGACAGCTCCTCAGCCGACGCTGTGAGACGGTCGATCCTGCGAAGCGGGATGAATGCTGAGAAGGGACGTGTGCATCAAGCAGGGGACGTACTTTCGACCGAGGATGACCGCATTCGCGCCATGGCGCATCTGGGAGGAAAAGACGCGGTTATCACGCTGTCTGCGGTGTGCCTGGTATGCAACAGGACCCGCTCACCACGGCGCGTGTCATCTCCTTGCAGATTCCGGAGCCGCCGCCGGTGCAGAAGAGGACCTTGCCGGTGAAGAGGCCATCTTTGAACACGGCGGTCGAGTCGACGACGGGTACGGCGTGGGCTTTGTACGACATGTCTGTGCTTGAGCTCGCTGTCGCAGGTCGCGGTGGTATATGTACGAGACCGAAACCTGAGGTGGCAGTGGCCGACCCCGAGGCGCCGGCAGTGGGCAAGTAGCCGATAGCCGGTCCAATCCTCGACGGCGCCACAACGTTCGGGCCCCCTGGCGACCGAGCGAGTCCTCAAACCGCCGCCGCGTCAGCGACCAACGCAGGACGTATGGCCTGTGTGGCGCGCAGGCCCGCGGCAGCGACCCCGCCTGGCGCGGCGTAAACCCGCAACATCGCTTACGCTCTCCTCCTGACCTCGACCGTCGACATGCATCAGCCCGCAGAGACCGAGCCAATCGACCACATACCAGCGGCCTTTCTCTGGAGGACAGGGTGATGTTTTTAGCAGCCTGCCCACCGAGGTTTTCGCAGGACGGGTGGCGGCCGTTCCTTCCTCCTCGCATGGCGCGTCCCAGGCGCGAGCCTTCCATCCTTGCCTTCGTTCGGAGCGATCACGGAACGTCCCTGCACACACAACCCGCCGGTCGAACGGTCCCTATCTGCCAACCCGCCATCACCACATCTGAACCGTATTCGCAGGTGCGTGCGCAATTGAGTTCAGAGGGGCACACTCTCTGCGACCTCGCCCGGTGCTGGCGAGGTCCAATTGGCTGCGTCTCGCCTATTCCACGCTGCACGTTCTCGCGGCCATGGGAAGCGTCGCGTTCTTGGCTGCCAGGCGCACCTCCCGAAAGCGTCCTCAACCTTGTTTCTTTCTCCTGCTTCGCGCGGCCGCCCCCGCGCCCCTCGCCACACCCGCAGCCCGTCACAGCACACGCGCGCGGGGATGCCCCCCCCTCCCCCCAAGACATACTGTTCCCGCTCACGCGTGCGCTGGCGCCCGCCGTGCGCCATGTGCGGCGCGAGGGACGCAGCTGTCAGCAGACCTCGGCCAGGCCCCACGCGTGCGCGCGCGCGCGCGAGCACCGCCTCCGACCGCCGCCAGCCGCCGCTCGCGCAAGCGTGGAACTGAGCCGCAAGCGATCATCGAGCCGGCGCTGGCGCGGGCTCCATTCCCTTGCCGCCCTGGGTCGTGCACGCCATATACGACCCCGCGCCTCATTGCGCCCTCTGTGCCACCCGCGCCGCTGCCCCCCATCCCCGCGGGCACAAGGGCCCTCGTTGGCAGATCCGACACGTCTCCACGGGACGCGCACCCCATCATGCGAGCTACCTCCGCACGCGACTTCCCCCAGCCCGGCGACGCACGCGAGCCCGGCCTGCCGCTCTCGCACACGGTTCACAGGGACAATGGCCAGGGTACAACAATAGACAAGAGGATACTAGGACAGAGAGATGCGACGACAAAGCATTACTATACCAACGAGTCCACGTTTCCCGGATAGTAATACACCTGAGAGATAGAGAGACAGACAGAACTTACGCTACAGGGGACATAAACAGGATAGAGGTATCACACAAGAAAGCTACGAGGGTGGCCGTATGACAGGCGTACGTGGAGCTCAGCGTCCTTCGTACCGGGACCGATCCCAATATGACATGTGGGACGAGTGTGTGCCTGCGCTGGACGGCGGGGGAGAGGCGCTGCTCGTCGGCGGCAGCGGGTACGTCGACACAGGCTGCAGCGCGGGCAGGGAGCGCTGCTGCGCCTCGTTCGCGGCACGCGGGTACTGCGCCCACTGCGACGCGCCGCCGTGCGCGAGGTGGTACGCCGCCCCGCCCTGCGGCGCGCCGCCGTACGGGTGCGCGCGCGCATAGTACTCTGGCGAGCCGCCCGGGTGCGCCGACGGCGCGGGCGACGCGGCGTCCGCGGCGCGCTGCACGGGCGACTGCGACGGGAAGAACGGCGCGGTGAGCGTCGGGAACGGCGTGCCCGCGTAGTGCGAGCCCGAGGCGCCGCCAGAGCTGCTCGACGTCGCGGACGACGCCGAGCTCGACCACGGGCGCGCGGGCACCTGCGCGCCGTACGCGTCCGCACGGCCCCCCGGCGCGCCGCCGCCGCCCCGCGCGCGGGCGACACCGACAGGTCCAGCGCGGGCCACCCCGCCTGCCGTCCTCGGGCCTGCCGCCGTGCCGGGCGTCCCAGTACGCCTGTGGCGAGTGCTGCGCGGCGTGCACGGGGCTCGTGATCGTCGCCTGGCTCGCGCTCCCGCGCGCGGCGGAGTACGGCAGGCCCTGGCCCTGCGCGTTCGCGACCGTTTCGGCAAGCGAGGGTATCCGGAGGGGGGTCAGCGAGCCCTGCGGCTGGTGCTGGTCGGGGTGGGACAACCTCGGAGTTTGGCCATACTGGGCCGGTGGAATGTCTGCGACGTATGGATACGACGGTGTTGCTTGCGATGATAGGAAAGAATCCCCGCCCTCATACATGCCAGCCGTCCCTGACGAAGGACGATACAGGTAAGGTGCGGAGTGCGGATCCCGAGATTGGTCCTCTGGGTCCACAGGGGACGGATCGTCGACAGACGCGTCGTCGGTGTCGCCACCGACCGACTGCTCGGTCGGCGACTGCGCTTCCGCGTCCGGTTTGCGCTTCTTGCGCGAGTTGTTGGGCCGCCGCCGGTAGACATAGTCTGGGTATTTGTTGTTGAAGTTGTCCTTCAGCTTCTTTGCCTGGTCGAGGTAGAACTTCTTTTCTGACTGCAAATACGCGGGGGAGTGAGCAGATCTGCATCCGCGAAGGTGGAGGGGGAGCGTGAAACGTGTGCATACCATCTCCATCGCGTTCCACTCCTTGCTCAGGATCTTGCTGATGTCGCCGGTGCGCATCATCTGGTTCGCGGCGGAGATCTGGGGCCGCCGCTTGCGCGCGAATATCATGAAGGCGTTCATGGGCCGCTTGGGCGTGCCGTCGGCGTTGAGCGTCTGGGACGTCAGCGCGAGATGGGGGTCCTCTGGAGGGGCAGAGCTGCACTCAGCACGGCGTGCACGGGAGGCGCAGGAGAGAGACTTGCCCTGCATCTCGAGGTCGTCGCTTGCACCTGGCGAGGCGGGTGGTGGTGAGTCGGGACGGGGAGCCAGTGACGAGACGCGAGACGCACCTTCGCCATCACCGCCGCGGGGGTGGTCCTCAGCCGCCATGTCGAGATTGGAGGAGGCCGGATAGTGGGTGGGCGGGGGAAGCGCTGCATGCGCGACGGGGAGGAGAGGCAGGCGGGGCAGCAGGAGCCCGTTCAGGAGGGCCAGACAGAGAGCAAAGAGGAGGCGGCGCGTAGCGGGAGATTGACGCCGGGAGTGAGTGGTGGTAGAGACGAGATCGCGTTGGAGTCAGGAGGGTCTTGTGGGATCCGAGACCACGCAAGCTCTAGCCACTTTTGAGGGCCGGGGAGTGTTGACGTCCAGAGCGACCGCCAAGCCCAAAGGGTTCGAGAAATAGACCTGAGCGGCGGTTTTCTGGCGAACGATCACATCTTGAAGAACCCAGTATGGAGCACGATGCATGCCGGGGCCTGAGGTGTGCCTCAGGCGGCGGGGAGCAGGGAGCGGTTCTCGTCCACGCAGCCTGTTTCGCGCAGGAAATGCTGATTTCTCCAATCCGCCGGATCCGACAGGCCAGTATTTGCCTTTTTGGATGCATTCCAGGCTTCTGGTTCCCCCATGCGGCTAGCGTGCACCTCAGGCGTCAGGCGTCAGTGCGTCCTCAGTATCGGCGCCTGCGCTGACCCAGTCCCATGATCTCCTCGCTCGCACGACAGTGGACTGGCGTGAACTTGGCCAGCCTGATAACCTTGCCGCTCGGAGGCAGAGTCTCTCACCTAATCTTCGTCATCCGGACGTCACTCGCCTGCCCACGCCCAAGAGTCAGAGTCTCAGAGGGTCTGCGCGCGGCGTCTGCCACGGCCGTCCACTGCGCCGTGGGACTCTCGTCCGTCTTCCGATGGGTTCTGGGACATGATTGACCGCTGATGCCTGCCCTCCGACCCCGGCAAACGCCAGCAGAGGGGGAGAACAAACGGATTTACCTTTCGGTCTACGCTGGTCAATTCCGAGGCAGCTCACGAACAGCACTCACGGGGTCCGCACACATGCATGGGGTCTGCTGGTCGTCGTGACGTATCGACACTCTCTCCCGAATCTGAGATGGAACTGCATCAGCGGAGACCCAAGCGGACTTTGAGCCGGCGGCCCGCCACGATGCCGCCGCCGACGGACAGCCCAAGTGCAACATTTCGACATCCGCTCAGGGCAGTCCGGGCAACACATCAGACAACCGGTCGGCGTGCGCAACCCTCGCCAGCATTGGCATTGCGTGGAGCTCCTCCTGCACGCCCGCAGACCATCGATCCTCTTTATTGGACGCCCGCACATCACCCAGCCTGCTCTGCATAGCGATGCGGAAAATATTGATCGATGACTCGAGGCTCCGGGTCGTAAAACGCAGAGCGCGTTCTGGAAGACAAGCGGGCCTTGTGCAGAACACATACAGACGATGCGCCGAACGCTCTCGCTTCGCATGATCGCCCAGCGGCCTGCGTCTGCGCCCGCGCCCGCGCACGCCTGCCGTCGCTCTCCCAACGGGCACCGTAACGCAGCTGCCCCGCCGAGACCAACGAAGAAGGGCCCTTCGCGCGAATTTCATCCTCCCCCGCCTGCCCAACGTCCGGCTTAGCTCCCGGTCCCGATGCACCTCGTTTTCGGTCGGGGGTGCGTTCTCTGCCGCGCACGACAGCCCGCTTCTTTGCGCGCTCTGGCCCAGGAAACTTGTCGGAGCAGTGCCGACCTTCGAGCGCAGCCGGGCGACGCACATTTCCCCGCAGACGGGTGCGCATGGCACCAAGGATCATGCGAAGTCGCGCGCGAAGGCCGTGCAGCGCTGCCAGCGAGGCCAGTTCCGCCCATGGGCGACAGGCCAGAATAGTCACTCCCTGAGCCTGCCCCGGCTAGGCTCTGGCTGCTGGAACATGTGACAGCACTTCCCGGCGGGGCCTGTTCTGTGCCCGCTGATCTCCACCGTCCTGCTAGAACCATAACACAGAGATGAGAGAATGCCTTTTCTGCTCACCGGAAAATTGGTCATGGGGCCCGGCCCCCTGCTACGGTCGCAAGTTATCTGCTCGGTGCCCAGGGAAGTCGCGGTGGTCGCGCATGGGAACGAAAGCTTACCGCGCGCGACCCGTGACCCAGGGGACGCTGTTATCGTGGACGCCAGCCAGACGTCAGCCGCGACGACAGCTCCGGCGAGCACGCACCTCCTGGGGGGCCGACGCGCCAAAGCCTGTCTGGAAAATGGCAGGACGGGTGGGGGCAGGCCTCCTCCGGAGCATGATCTTCGTTCAACGACGCAGCAGGAGGTGTCGCAGTGGGAGTGGAATAGCCCTTACAGCGGGCGATCTGCGACAGCTCCCAGGAGGGAACTGCTTGGGAGCACAGCGAGCCTGAGGCGTGGTGGACCTCAGGAGCTCCCTGCCGTGGCAGCAGCTGGGACTGTGAAGTCTCCTGACGAATGCGGAACGCGGCAGGGATCCGGGAAAACGCGCCAGGATGGACCGACCACTCGAGGCATTGTCTAACCGTCGCAGTGCCTCCGACACCAACGCCGCACGCTGTCCTATATACCTGCGCTTCTGAATTCTGGACGGTCTTCGTCGCTCCTGACTTCGCGACATGTGAGGCGCTCGCGCTCCTGATTCGAACAATCACGACGCACCCGACAATTCAGTCCGGCGGAGGAGGCGCCAGTGCCTATCGCTGTTGTGTGTGTCTTCTGGGCCAGCTTGCTATCGCTCCTGCGTTATGGATCTAATTGTATGTTTGCTGCCGCACTCGACGACAATTCATTCATTAACGACCAGGAAAGTGATAGGCTTTCATGCACAGCGATCGCTGGAACGCACCTCTGTGTCCTCGCCTGGCTGACATAACCTTACCTCCTCGTTACGTCCAGCAAGCGGTCATCCCCGCACCGTCCTTGCACGGTACAGCGGACGAACTTCATCCCAGGTGACCCCTGCTCACGCAGGTCAGCGGAAACGGGGGCGTGCGAGGGGCTAGCTACGCGTCAACACGCATGAGAACGCGCTGCCTCGAAAGGGATGGCGCCGCCGGACAGGCAGAACATAAGCCACGGCCATGATGGCCATCGGCATCTGCAGGTTCGTGTCCCAGCTGTTGGGGACCGTGCGCAGTGAAGGCGGCCTGCAAACAGACGTGAGTACCCCGATTCCATGTCGGCGCATGTGCCTGAGGGAACGCACCGACGCTCTGCGCTTGTCATAGGACCAGCGCGGCGGAGCAAGAGCTCCTGATAGCCTCGGGGCTGGGCACAGACACCGGGAGCCCTGACGGTCGGAAGGTGGCAGGTCAGGAACACGTCTCAAAACCGAGGTGCTGCCCGCTGAGAACGGTCCCCACGAGCGGCGGATGTGGTGCACTGCGCTGAGGGCGCGGTCGGATGTCTGATCCCAGGGCTGTGCCGCAGGCGAGACGTTTACGTGTGAGGCCCACGGGGTCCGCAACGCTTGGCCGTGCTTGACAGTGGATGCACGCTAGAACGCGCTCTGGTCGGCTGACCCTGCCAGACGAGCAGACTGATGCTGATACGCAAGAAGCTGCACAGAGGCCTTTGACGTCAGTGCCATTGACAGCGAGCCTGGGATAGCGGGGTGTGCTCACTACCAGGCTGCACACTCGATGTCTGTGGAAGCCGCCGCCGTCACAGCAGCAGCAGCGACGGTCGCCCGCCCTTGCTTTGCGCTGGATGGAGGAGAGCCACGTGGCCAGAGGCTGATGTCAAGCGTGAGATTAGATAAGATAGCGCCCGCCCCAGGCCGGGAGCATTTCGCGTTGCAAGCGTCGTTCGGTCGGCGACTTTCGCAGTTGCAAGCATGAAGGACCTCGTTACGGACGCCAGTGAGTCGGCCTGCCGGGCGTCCTGCTCGTCCTCGGCGATGCCGCTCACGCTTGCTCTGCCCCAGACTTCCCCCGCACGCTCGATCAGCGCGTTTATCACCTGGGCATACGTGCTGGCGAAGTCGCGAACCGCATCGTGAGTTGCCAGCCCACGTTGACGGCCAGGGCTCCCAGCAGACATCTCAATGGACGTACCTATCACACACAGATCACCGTGGGATCCCCCTCGCGCGCAGAGCGCATCGCCGGCTTCCTCGATGCGTCGCCCAAGCCCTTCCGCCTCGCGACCGAGCGCGGCTTCCTCACCATCACCGGCCGCTACCAGGGCGTCCCGCTCTCTATCGTGAGCATCGGCATGGGCAGTGCGATGGCCGACTTCTTCGTGCGTGAGGTCAGGGAGTGTCTCAGCGGCGACATGGTCGTGGTAAGGTCGCTGCCGTTCCCCATCGATGGCTCTGCGGACGACGGCCTGACGGATCGCTTTCTCGGCACTCTGCCGCCAGGCTCGGGTCCTGCGGCGGCCTGGTGGACGTCAAGGTCGGAAGTGTGGTCGTACCAAGGGCCAGCATCGCTGTCAATCGGAATTACGATTTCGATTTCCAAACCGGTCAATCAACGGAGCCTCCCTATAGATACAGCCAGCCGGTGAGTGAATGGTCAGCGCTGGGAGTGAGTGGGTCCCTGGGTGTGCTTATGTGCCTGGTTTTAGGTCCACGCCGACGAGGAGCTCCGTGCCGCGGTATGTAGGAAGCGTTTGACATGTTTCTGGCCGTCTGATTGGGGAGCACAAAAGGTAGCGAAGACCTTACGCGACACTCGTCCTCCAACCGTGGCGGCCGGCGTTATCACGGATACAATAAACGCCTCAACTGATAGGTAGGGCTCCTCGTCTCTCCGAGATTGAGTCGAGTCTAAATGGCCCTGTCAGTTTCTATTCATCGCAAGGGCGGCAAACGTCCTTCCCGGACTACAATTCTGGCGTGATCAAGGACCTGCAGAGCCTGCATAAGGATCTCGCTACATTCGAGGTAACACGCTCGCGCCTGCTGGCTGTCTGCGGCAGACGGTGCTGACTCAGGCCGGCTCTGTCTTAGATGGAGACGTTTCAGATTTTGCACCTCGCCGCGAGCTGGCCCACTGACGACCCCCACGGACCTCAGACGACGGCACCCCCGCTGAGCGGGCGACCCGCAACGCCCGCGGTGTCCGACGCGCGGGTGTCCGCCCTGCAAAGCCCGCCGGCAGACGTCCACGCCGCATCCAAGGACGGCGTCCCGCTCTCGCCGCGCCCGCGCATCCGCGCCGCCGCAGCACAGATCGTCTTCGCGGCGCGCGACTCGCGCGCGTTCATCACGCCTGCCGAGGTAGAGCAGATCGAGAACTGGGCCGGCCGCGGCGTCCTCGAGGCGCTCGCCAGCTTCGCCATCCCACCAGAGGTGACGTCTCCCGAATGTCTCGCGGTGCGGCGACTCGCAGGTTTTGCTGACCACTTGTCTTTATTTTTTTTTTTCTTCCTCCGTTCCAGCGTCTACATGCGGACTCGGGGAGTGTCTGGGAGCAGTAGCCAATTGTAAGCGATCCCATGCCAGATCGCGCCGCCTCCGCTTGCGTAGACTAGTATCTGGAACATGGCGGGGGCAGACTGAATTGCACGTTTTGAATCGACATAATGAGATCTCCTTCATGTGTGGATCCGTCGCGATCCCGATTGAATGTGCGGCGCGCATGTTTCCTTTTTGCCCCTCGAGTGCTAGTGAGGCAGCCAGCGGCGCGGCACGTGCATTTGCATGGTGCCCTGGGAGCTCAGCACAGCCTTACTTGGCTGAGGCTCGGCCCCAGGTATCTTTGGCTCGCTATTTTCGGGCATAGATATCGTGATTACGGTGCCGCTCGCACGGCAGAGTTCCTCCTGCAGCGACGAGAGACACCCTTCTGCCGAGGCGTGCTGGACGGAGATATGCCAGACAACCGAAGACCCTCCATACGGTTTTCTGAGAACGACGACGACAGGCTGAGAACGACAGGCTCGCGTACA
This sequence comes from Phanerodontia chrysosporium, assembly GCA_001910725.1. Classification (NCBI taxonomy): domain Eukaryota; kingdom Fungi; phylum Basidiomycota; class Agaricomycetes; order Polyporales; family Phanerochaetaceae; genus Phanerodontia; species Phanerodontia chrysosporium. The sequence goes on from MJGA01000043.1 coordinate 82,197, forward strand.
CTCGCGTCTCCGGCACGGCCGGTGCAAGTTCCCACGCCGTTCGCGACCCTTGCCTCGACGCTCGATAGCGGCTCGATAACAGAGCGGCCGTCCGCTATTTTGCACCGCTCAGAGATTGTCGCCGCCAGCCAAACAAGCACCTGCGACTCCGAGAGCACGCTGGGAGAATGCCCACAAAGCGGGCATGCCCCGCAGACTCCAGAGTTGTGGGCTACAGGCCCCGCCGCACACACGCTCTGCAGGGTCGCCCTCCGCGCACCGCCCCGAGGGCCCGCAAGCTGGGAGCGAGCCCCGCGATCACCGGGCGGGGGCGGTCGCGGTCTGCGCTTGGGAGGCTAGGGAGCGCGAGGCGCGGCGGCAGCGCTCGGGCGCAATGCGCGGCTGCGTCGACGCGTCCGACCCCAGAACCCAATTTCGCACCGCCCGCGGCCGCGGCAGCACAGCGCGAGAGGTGCACGCATCGAGGCACGGCTGCGAGGCTAGCATGCTCTCGGGGCTGTCATGGCGACCGCGCCTTCGCACAGGGCCCCCGCGCTGCTGCGACTTCCTCGAGGCCACCAACGTCACTTGCGCGAGGGCTGCACGCCCGCGCGTGGTCACGGGCACGCATGTTTTCCAGAAGAGTGGAGTCTGTTTTTACGTCGCAGACGTGTTTTGTATTGCTTTACGGTCGGTGCGAGGCGCAGATGGGATCGGCAACCCAAATACCACGCACACAGGTGGGAATGAGCGCGGACATGAGGCCGACATGAGTGATGAAGCCTGGAGAATGAATGGAGGAGTCTATCAGCCTCAAAGCAATGGTAAATGAACACAGGTGTGGGGTAGTGAGAGTATATCTTTCCCAGGTTCGCTGCGGAAGAAACGGTTCAATATAAGCATATGCATGGAGCTGGTAAACTTGCGCACATGGCGAATCGCCACGTTCATCTCGTCTGCTTATGGACGGATGAGGCTCGCTGTCAAGGACCGTACTGGCAGGTGAATGAGAAACAAAATTGGTCTGACAGTGTCCTGCAAGCCTGAGCAAGAAGCCCGATCTGATAGTAAATCGTGGGTAAGCTTTGCTCGAAAGCAGTCAGCTTTAGAGTTCCATTCGAATTACTTACCCAGTAATCCCAATGTCAAATACAAGCCTGTCCTGTATCTGTCCACTTCAGGTCTGCGAGCCATTGACGGTTTGCGAAGGCGACTGTTAGGTGCTTCAGACTCATCGTAAAATATAAAGCGCTTCTGGGGCCGCTCATAGGTGTCATCGTCAATGAAGGCATACAATACCGCATCACGCAGTCATTATAGGTCGTCTAGAATATACTGAAACATTAGCGATGCGTACACTAGTACAGTCATGAAGGGGCTGTGATGTCGGAGACGTCTATGTCCATGGCGTGGAATGCCTCGTAAAGATAAATAATGCCGAATAATATGAAGAGTGCGCTCCCGGCGAGGGTCACTGCAGGGCCGTTTTAGCGTGGAGCGAACAGGGCTTGGGAATCCACGCACCGTGTTTGACCGAGATCTTTGTCGAAACATAGCGTCCGCCGATGACGGCAAGCGCCGTGCAGCAGCCGTGCCCCACGATTGTTCCCAGAGTGACGAGATAGACGTTCTGCAGCCGCATTCAGTACTCTGTTCCCGGCAGAAGAGCTGGGGCACGACTCACGTGTGCCGCACCAAGCGCGATGGTCGAAATCTGGCTGCGGTCTCCCCACTCGCCCAGGAACGTGAGCACGAACGCCTGGGTAAAGTGTGGGCCGAGCAGCACGCTGAGGTAGTTGCGGGACTTTTGCACGAGTGTCTGAGCGCCGCTCGTCGAGAGCGAGCGCGCGCGCGTGTGGCGGGCACGTCCGCCCTCCTCGAGCTCTTCGAGGGGCACGGCGCCGCCGTTTGCGGCGCCAGACACGGCAGCCTCGCTCTCCTCGATCTCCTCCTCGGCCTCCTTCATCTCCTCGCGGATCTTCTCGTTGCCGGGCTTCATCTCGCGGCCCTCCTGGAGCATCTTGTAGCCGAAGACGAGGAAGAGCACGGCGGCGAGGACCTGCGTCCAGCGCTTGGGGATAAGTGTCGGAAGGAGGTGGCCGAGCGAGGCGGAGAGGATGGACATGACAACGAGCGAGCCGAACGCGCCGGCGAAGACGACGGCGCGGGGATGGCGCATGGCGAGGATGGCGGCGATGAGGAAGGTCTTGTCGCCGATCTCGGAGACGATGATCATGGCAAAGGCCTGCACGAGGGCTTGCAGCGAGCTCTCCCCACCGCCCACGGCGGGGACGTCGTTCTCCAGGGCCATGTACGTGGCGCGCGCGGACGGTGATCAGGAGGCCGGAAGTCCTTCATGTCGGTCGCCGCCGTCAATACACGACATTGAGTGTGCTAGAAAGGAGAGAATCTATGCACCTGGTTGGAAAAGTCGACCCGTGGGGTGAATGGGCTTGGATGTGATGGTGACAAGAAAGTGTAGAGTTCGTTCGCACAGCGTGGCTTATAGCCGCCCTAACCCCACAGCCTAACGGCAACCACCGGTCTTGCTTCTGACACACTGCTCTGCTTGCAAACTCGGGTCTACTACAGTAGTCTTTCGACGGTGACCAGAATGTTTCGGACAACTTTGGTATTACGACCATACTACAAAATCCCGTTCCTTGACCTTCCGCGGGTGGACTTCGCCAGGCATACAGGCCAGTGATGTGCTTCGGGGTTGTGACACTACAAAACTTGGAAGGCACCACACTAGCATACATCGACAGCTTCGACGCTTGGCTGCGGCGTGGAGGAGCCTCGAAGAGTTCTCCAGCTGGAAAGGGAGATACGATCGATTTCTGGACTGTGTCGCCGACGTCTCCGATGTGAAAGACGGCGGCAGGGTGTTACTGTGCATTAGATAGGCTCTGCAGCGGAGATATACAGTACTGCAATGGTTGCATTAAGACATAAGCCGGAGAGCAGCGGTACTCGCACGCACCATTATTGCCTCGGATGAACGCGTCGCCGTACCGGTTGGTGACTACTCCATTCACGTGCTCCTCAGTCTGCTCGAGGGCGATGTTCATATAACCGTCAAGGCAAGACAATACACCTGCGATGAGAAGTATCCGTGAGCACATTTGACTGACAGATCTTGCGGTGGCTGACCTCTGTAATCTACGCCAGATGTCAGCCGTACGACTACACGCTTTCCAACGACGCCCTTTAGGAAGTCGGTGGGCGAGCCTGACGGAGCGGCGGGGGGCGCGGGTGGCGGCGAGGACTCGGCTGGCGGCGGAGGGGTCGACTCGTCCATGTCTGCAGCAGGACGCTCACCGCTTGGAACAAGACTGGATCGACAGTAGCGCCGTGGGCTGCTCGGGAACAGCCGAGGGCAGGCAGGCTTTCCCTGTGACGCATCCACCTGGGCGCTGCGCCGCCCGCGGCCTCCCTCGGTTTCTGCGTGAAACTCAGCTGCGCGGGGCAAATCCTCCAGCATTCACGCTCTCTTTCCCCCTCGACGACCTCCTCTCGCACGACTTCGACGACCCTTTTTGCTGTATCTCTATGCTCTCTGTACACTGCTAGTCCTAACGCCTCGACACTCATGCCCGCCATGGCTGAACAAAGCCCAAAAGTACACTACGACCCCCGCATGGGCGATGAAGGGTTCGATGAGGAAATCCCCCCTCCGACCCCACCGCGACAGGCGCGAAAACGCGTCACGATGGATCGCCACCCTACCTTTGACGACAGCGAGCCACGGAGATACCCCAGCAGCACCCAAGATACCAACGACACGATCAGGGAGAAAGAGAAAGAGGCCGAGCAAGAGAAACAGCCCCGGCCCTCACTCGGCCAATGGATCCTCCAGAAGTCGCCGGTCAACCTCCAATGGATTCCTGCCAATGCATCGTGGTCGAAGATGAAACCTGTAATCCGCAGTGCTCTCCAAGCATGGATCTCTGTCTTGTTCTTCATTATTCCAGAGCTGGAACGTATGCTGGGCCAGGTATGTTGCGCCTTCACCTCGCCGTACATTGCCTGCTGGCATTGTCTCCTGTCCACCTTCGGATGACTCCTCATTGTCTTACTCATGATCTAAGCGGTGTTTATACCGCATCTCCCTGGGAACGGAAAATTGCTAATACGGACTCTTCTAGGCCAGCTTTCTCATTCTAGTCGGTACGCATCATTCCTGAAGCCTTGGCTCTTTGGTTCTAACTTCTGCCTTATCGCTCAGCTGGCTTTCTTCAGCCTCCCAGCGGCCCGTTCATCCAGGTCTTAGAGGCAGAGATCACCTTACTCTTGTGTGTTACGGCAGGATGGGCGTACGTACCAGTCAAAAAACCGCGCATATATGCACGTATCTCACCCGTAACTTTAGATGGAGTTGCCTGGGACTGTTCTTGGCAAACCTGTCCCGCAACCATGTCGACTATAATGCTCCAGTTGCTCAGATTATAACAGGGCAGTATATCGAAGCCGGTCCTGCCATCATACAAGCCGTCTTCCTCTTCATCGGAAGCGCGTTCTTCCTCTACCTCAAGGCGCGACTTGGTCCTGGGCCCTTCCTCATACCCACTATCCTGGGCTGCATCTGTTTAGACGTCTGCTTATCCACCGCTGCTCTCTTCCCATACCCATTCTACAACATCGGCAAAGCAGTCGTCATCCCGATAGCCTTCCATTCCGCTCTCGCCGTCTTCTTTTCTGCCACTATCTTCCCCCAGACGATCACCTGTCAGTATGCAGGTGCCATCAGTCGGGTACTCGACCCTATGCAGCAGTTCCTTGCGAAGCATCAGACGATCCTCAAGATGGACCCGTCTTCTGAAGAGTTCGCCCAAAGCGTGAAGGAGCTCAAGGGCCTGGTCGACAAGTCCGAGGGCGGCATGGCGCCCACTGCCGTGTGGCTGCGCCTTTTGCCACGGGACATTATCTGGGGCCGCTTCTCACCTTCCGACATCTCTTCTCTCCAGTGGTCTGTTCGTCGCATCGTAACTCGTGCAGAGGGTATGAACATCTATTTCACGCTTATTGACCCAACGCGCGAGAGGTTCCCTGTGACGCCTGCCCCGACCCAGCCCAATACACCCGTTCTCACTAGGACCAATACTCCGGCAGTGTCACGCAGCAGCTCTCCCGTTCGCGGCCGCCGCGATCGCTCCGTCGATCACCCGTCGACGCCTGACTCAACGCACTCTGTGCATTACCGCAAGCACGCGCAGACTCCGCTGCACCAGGCGATTGCGCGCCACTTGCGGCACCTTTCGCGGACTCATACGCACCACTCACACAGGCACCACCACAGCGGATATCACGACAACCACCTGCATTTGTCGCTACTTGAGATGGCACACGCCTTGTCCGCTCGGCCAGACGCAGAGAGCGCCGTCGGCGTGTTCGAGAGCCAGCGATATATTGCCCTCGAGGCGACGCGTCTGTCGCACCACCAGTCTCCGGAAATGACAGCGCAGTTCACGGATCTTCTGAGTCAGGCGTGCGACGATCTCCTAGGAGCGTCGAAGGACGGCCTCGCGGCGGTCAAGGAGTGGGTCACGGGTGTGCGCAGGGCGGACTGGGGCAGCAAACACAAGGTAGAGCGCATGCGGCAGGAGAGAAAGCGTAAGCTCGAGGACGTCAGGAGAGACCTGCACCACGCCATTGAAGCGTTCAGAAATGACAAGCGGTTCGTCTCTTTCTTACTCGGATCGCAGACACCTTATACATGAAATGTGGCGCAGACACCGGGTGCTCGATCCGTATCGGTCTGCGTTTGACCCTGCTCACGTCAAGGATGGAAAGAACAGCATACACGATGCTCCGCCCCACAAATATCTATTCCACTGCTACATGTACGAGTACCATAGCCTGCAGTTTGCCACACTAGTCGAGGGCCTGGTGAGTTTTCTCTCAATCGTCGATCTAAATCGGCCTCGGCTGACCTCGTGTAGCTGGACGAGATCATCACTCTGGAGGAGCAGCGCCCGAAGGCTCGGTTATGGGTCCCGAACATGTTCAGCATCTTTTGGTTCCTTACGCCTGCAGTCAACAGTGCTCCTGATTTGGACCGCGACGATGACGAAGATCCCGGTGGGTACTTCGGCTCCTGTCAGCATGTTCGATGCTCTGACTGCGTGTAGATGTCGTGCAGTACATGGAACAGGAGCCCGATACGGACCTTGGCATGACCAGGCGCAGAGACCCTGACGCGCTGCCGCCGTCGAACAAGTTTGAGGCTGCGATGTACTGGCTCCACAAGGCTTTTGCCGCTCTTGGTCATGGAAATGCCGTGTTTGCCATTAAGGCTGGGTTGATCACCGTCATCCTGAGTATACCTTACCGGCTGAAGAACTCTGCTCACTTCGCGTATTGTAAGCTTCCCGAATCAGTCGGCCTTTGAAAGTTGCTGAGCTTCTACTTCACAGCCGAACACTTCGTGTGGGGCATGTACGTGCTTACTCGCTTGCCTCTTTCTATGAACTACGTCGCTCAATCCTGCTGCTCATAGCTTCATGGGCCAGCTTACCCTGTCACGCTTCCGGGGCGACACGACGTTCGGTCTCGTGGCCCGTGTCATCTCAACCTTCCTCGGCGGCCTGGTCGGGACTGTCATGTGGTACGTGCCGCGTTGTCTTTACGTGTACAGCAAAACCTGACGTACGTGGCCCTGCAGGTACGTCTCCACGGGGAGCGGGAAGGGCAACGCGTACGGTCTTGCGGCTGTGACTGCCGTCTGCTTCCCGTTCTTCTTTTTCGCTCGGCTGTACTGGCCTGGAGCACCTATGTTTAACCTCATCGTAAGTGCGCTTTGACCCCTCCGTCGACGGCGCGCGCTGATCAGGCTTCTCGCCACCCGCAGTTCTTCGTGACATCTGTCCTGGTAAGCTGTCTGCGCCTTGCCCACGACAATATCGGGTAGTGGGGGCCAGTGCGGAGCTAACTTGTTCTTAATAGGTCATTGGCTTCTCGTGGCAGGATACTCACTTCCCGGCGGGGTTCATATACTATGGGATTAACGTGGCCTGGGTATGCTCCACCTCTTGCTTCGCGGACTCATTCGGTTTCTGATCATGCCCTTGATCAGCGCCGCTTCGTATTGGTCACAGCTGGCGTTACTGCAGCTTTGTACGTTTGACCTGCGTGTTTCCTTTATCGTCCTGGGGTGCTAACGACACCTCGTGTGGCGCGATGTTAACCGCCGACTAGCCTCGCATCGTTCCTCCCGCCTTCGACAACGCTGCGGGCGTATCAGCGCCGGATGATGGCGACGACGGTCGCGGAAATTGGCAGCGTATATTGTTCCGTCGTGTCTTTCGCGAACACGCAGAACGCGTATGAAATCGACAAGGGTGCCATAGTCCAGAGTTTGATCGCAATTCGGCTGAAGCTCAAGCGGTCGCTCGTTCTCCGCACAAACATCGTGTACGAGGTAGGCCCCCATGAACCCTTCTGCCCCTAATATCTTCTGACAGGACACCTCCCGCAGTTCTCCCTTCGTGGAAAATGGCCTGCGCAACGGTATCAGAAGATTCTCGAGATCCAGCTGTGCGTGCCTCGTGCTCATCTTCTCGTGCGGCTATGTGGCTAACTCGGCGTGGCACACAGGCAAATTGCCTACCTTCTATCCCACCTCATGTCCGTCTGTGAACGGCTAGAGCCGGCATGGCGTCGCGCGTTTCTGCGGCGCACGCGCCTGCTCGACGCAGACTTCCAGGGGGATGTGCTCGCCGTCATCAGTGCGTCGCTTCTCTGCTCTCGTGACTCCCGCGTGCGTCTTGCTGAGCGCTCCCTTCGCCAGGCATGATCTCGACCGCACTGCGAACGGGGCAGCCGCTCCCGCAGATCACGCCGTGCCCGCTTCTCGACCGCTACATGGAGAACCAGCACGGGCTGAACGTCATCCGCGGCGAGGCCGACGACGACTACGGCCTCCCCCGGACGATGACCATCGACACGCTCGCAAACGAGCAGTACCTGTGCGTCTTGCGATTTGCTTCCAGTGCACTGTGCTGATGCCATTGTGTCGTGCAGGTGCTTTTCGGTCGGCTGCACGACCGCGTTTGGCATCGTGATGCGCCTCGACCGGCTTATGCTCGCAACAAAGGAGCTCGTCGGCGAGCAGTACCACATACACGGCGTCGGCGTGCCGCTCCGCCGGGAGTACACGAACGCGAGCTCGATGCCCCGTCCGGCGAAAGACGCCTAACTTCCCTTCTGATTTTAGTCCAGTCTCCTCTCGCGCCCGCTCTGGATTCCTCTGTCTCGGTTCGATACATACTGGATAGGCTGGACGCATTGGCACCAATCATCATCATAGTCACTTTCTGTTGCACGCTTTACAATGTACTCTAGACTTGGCTAATGTTTGTTCCTTCTGTATATTCTTTGCATACTCAGTCATAGATTCAACGCACATATATCAATTAATCCTCCCGATGTTCTGTACTCACACACAGTGCCACCGAACAGTCAGCCTGAGACAACCGGACTCTGCCCATAATTATCAAATAGGCTAGCCAGTATATCAGACAGCGAAATAGCCCTGGAGTACTCTACCGCAGAGCATGCATGCATCTGAGAGGTCGTTGAAACATGGGATCAGGAAGGGCAATACAACGGACGTTCTGAGTCCGGGCGGGGTCAAGACGCTCGGCACGTCGTGAGTACCTCTTGAACTCGAACTACGACCATCATCTCATGCACTCGCTGCCTCGCTGCCTCACGCAATCTACGAGCTGGCAGCCGGCAGTCCGAGGTAAGCGTCTGCTCAAGGATCTACGGAAACCCGCGCACTGCGTCCAGACGAACTCGCAACGAGTCTGAACGACAGCTGACCGCGGGACAAGCTGGATAGGATAGTCGCAGTAGGAGACTGCGGGCTACGGCGAGGGGACGTCACCGGTGTGTTGTGCGCTCCTTGCATTTCCGAGTGACTTACGAAGCGACAGTCTTGCGGTGAACGCTGCGCACTCCTGACATTACTCAGGTGCTGTGGACCCAGTTCGGAAACGATGCCCGTAGTTTGAGTGTCCGACTATCGAACCAGCCAAGGACACATACGGGTGCAAACAGTTCTGGAGCGACTGTCGAACGCGGGTACTCAGGGTCCCTTGTCATCGCTAACTCCACGAAACGGTGTCGAGCCTGCGTGCACTCCACGACGGACTGCCTGTGCTGCGCAAGTGGCCGCCAGCGACCGTCTCGGCGACGACAAGCAGGTGAAACCGAGCTCGTCACAGCGGACGCGACGCGATGCGCGAGGTCGGCAAGGCGAGTGACCCGTGTGAACCGGTGACGGACGCATTCAGCATTCGCTCGTCATATGCACCCATCACCTGAGCCCATGAGTCTATCGATCATTTTCCGTACCCATTCCCGTCTGCTGCCTCCCGAGAGGGGCCTCGGGGCCTTTTAAGCACGTCCTGAAAATCTCTCTCCTGTCTCGCCTTGTCTCGCCGACAGCATCGAAACATGCAGGCGCATCCCATCACCACCTCTCTGCCGACGTTCGACAAGCTCGGCGTCCAGCCTCCAAAGGACGTCGACGCCGACAAGATCGGCCGCGCATGGACTGAACACTTTGCCCAGGCGGTGTCTGCAAAGGATATCCAAGGCATTCTCTCCACGATCCAGCCTGACGGCTGGTGGCGCGACATCTTCGCGCTCACCTGGGACCTCCGCACTTTCCAGGGACCCGAGAAGATCGCCCAGTTCCTCGAGGACCGGCTTGATCTCCAGGGCTTTAGCGATGTCGAGTTCGTCAAGGCTCAGTACGAGCAGAAGTTCCCGGACATGGCGTGGATTGTCGTCCAGTTTGACTTCGAGACCAAGATCGCCAAGGGTCGCGGACTGGCTCGCCTCGTCCCGACACCGGAGGGCCAGTGGAAGGCGGTCATCGTTTGCACGAACCTCGAGGAGCTGAAGGACTACCCGGAGGCGATCGGTCCGCGTCGCAACCCTCTCCCAAACCACGGCAAGTGGGCAGAGCAGCGCCGCAAGGAGACCGCGTACGAGGATAGGGAGCCGGAGGTGCTCATCATCGGCGGCGGACAAAGCGGACTGGACATTGCTGCGCGGCTCAAGAATCTCGGTGTCTCGAACCTCATCATCGAAAAGCAGCCTCGCATCGGCAACCAATGGAGGACCCGGTACGAGGCGCTGTGTTTGCACGATCCTGTTTGTGAGTGTCGTACGCGTCTGCACGCGCGCGACACTGGCCCCTGACCGTGTCTGCATCCAGGGTTCGACCACATGCCGTACCTGAACTTCCCGCCGAACTGGCCTGTGTACACGCCTGCGCAGAAGCTCGCGGACTGGCTCGAGTTCTACGCGAACGCGATGGAGCTCGACGTCTGGACGTCGGCGTTGGCGACCTCTGCGAAGAAGAACCCCGAGACCGGCAAGTGGGACGTCATCGTGAAGCGCGGAGACGGCTCCGAACGCCTGTTCCACGTCGACCACGTCGTCATCGCGCTCGGTCTCGGTGCGGGCAAGCCCAACATGCCCGATATCCCCGGGCGCGACCAGTTCCAGGGGCAGGTCCTGCACTCGACACAGCACAAGAGCGCGAAGGACCACGTCGGCAAAAAGGTGGTTGTCGTGGGCGCGTGCACGTCGGGTGCGTCGTTCATCCGCACGCGGTGTCGTCTGTGAACTTACCAATATGGGCAGCTCATGATATCTGCGCCGACTATGTCGAGCACGGCGTTGATGTCACGCTCTTCCAGCGCAGCTCGACATACATCATGTCCACGAAGGAGGGCATGCCCATTCTCATGAAACGTGCGTAAACGGCCACCCTTCGGCGACAATCGAAGACTAACGTCTTTGTAGCGAACTACTGGGAGGGCGGCCCGCCAATCGAGGAGGCCGATAGGCTGGATAACTCGGTCCCAATCCTGTTCAACAAGCTCCTCGCGCAGCGTGGAACGGCCATCATCAAGGAGAAAGACCAGTGCGTTTGACGCGCTCCTGTGGCGAACCTGTGAAGCTGATCAGCGCCCAGGGAGCTCCTCGATGGCCTCGTAAAGAGGGGCTACAAGCTCAACTTTGGCGAGGACGGCTCTGGTTTCCTCTTCCTCGCGCTCAAGCGTGCGGGCGGCTACTACCTAGGTATGTGTGTGCGGCGGTGCGCCATGAGAGTTGCTCTGCGAGGCTGACAGCGTCCGTCCAGACGTCGGCGCGTGCCAGATGATCATCGACGGCAAGATCAAGCTGAAGAACGGCACGCAAATTGAACGCTTCACGCCCAAGGGCCTCAAGTTCACCGACGGAAGCGAGCTCGAGGCGGACGTTGTCCTCTTCGCGACTGGGTGCGTCGCGCCACGTCTCTGATCTCACGCCGGCCCCCACTGACGGTCGTGACCACAGCTTCTCGGACCCGCGCGGGCCCATCACTGACCTCGTCGGTGCGGAGGAGGGCAAGAAGATCGTGCCGATCTGGAGCCTCAACGCCGAGGGTGAGATTCGTGGCGCGTGGCGCGAGATTGGCCTGCCCAACTTCTGGTACATGATGGGCAACCTGGCGTGGTGCCGCTTCTTCTCGAAGCACCTTGCTCTCCGTGCGTTACTCGACGGGCTTCTGCACCGCTGCCTCCGCTGACCTTGTTTGTCTGCAGAGATCAAGGCGAAGCAGGAGGGCATCTTTGGCGAGCGGTATTCTGCCCCAGCCGAGGTCAAGGCGTGAACGCTTGAGATAAAAGTATAAAAAGATGTACTGGTATTGTTTGTAGCGCTGCTGGTCCTTTTGGAATGTCAAGCTGTAACTTTGTACGCAATAAAGTGTCTTGGAAGTTCAACGTTTCAACGTTTCAACTCTCGTCAGCTCCGACCGGCGTCCATATGGCATGCAAGCGCCGCTAAGTAGACGTTTCCGCGCAGTGCCTACCCTCCTCGACTCCTTGGGCGATGTGAGCGCGCGAGAAGGCAAATCACCACATAAGTAGTATCACTTGGAAGCGAAGAATGTTTTCTTTTAGACCAGATTTCTGCAGGATAGGTTGACATGGGCAACGCCACTTGGGTGGCAAGACAGACTGGGTCGGACTTTGGAACGCCCAAACTCCCCCGGGAACTTAAAAAAGATTGAGTTCCTGTCGCGCCATTTCTGCTATTGGAAACTTGCAGGGTCAGTTCACGGATGGAAGCGGTCACAGAGGTTTCCCTGTACAGTATTTAAAGTTATGAGGTGCTTCCTGTCGAATTCAAGAGGAACGTGAGCGGAGCTGTATCGGAGTTTCGAATGTCGATGTCCGGCGTCCAATCGCGGTCGGTTTGGCATGCCCCCTTGCTCACTCTGCTCACTCTCCGGAATGGCGATTACCATCAGGTTTTACTTCCCTCATATCCACAATCCGGTTCTGTGTCATGCCACAATTAGAGAGCAAGGGATTTCGGTTGGGGTCGTTGAAGCATGCAGAACCGAGGAAGTTGGACCTGCAAGACCTGGAAGATGCCATCTTCCTAAAGGTACGTCGTAGTGTGGCCATCCCTTGTCCCTTCGATCCACATGTGCTGAACGATAACAGCCAGATGGCTTGGTCCTGCAGCCACGCTCCACTTTGCTCGAGCACGTGAAACAGTGGCTTAGGGACCATGCTAGCTACGTAGCAGACGTGGACAAGCACATCGACCCAAGCGAAAATTTGGATGGTTACTATCCCCTGGACGAACCAGCGCCCACAATACATTTTCTCATTGTCACAGATGAAGGTGGGCATGTTGCTCCGTCGTCGGTATTCTCAGCTAACCTTACAACTTTCTCAAGTCCTCGAGGGGCTTGACAAGCTCCGTGGCCTACCACCCCTCCCGAAACGCGTGGCCTCGTGTATGTATTCCCTCCATAGTTCAAAGAGCCCGGCATGAGTCATTGTCTATGACAGCGTCCATTCAAGAGAGCACCCATCGCGTCAAGAGTGCTCCGTCTCCTTCGGTCGGGGCAGGAACTCCAGAAGGTGTAGCAAAGCTCTTGTGCGCTACCGGGACGATCCATGGAGGCTGCCCTGTAGGCAACTACGGCCCTCCGCCTGCGGTATACCATCCCGCCTTGGCCATCTTCGACCACCATTTGTGGCATCTCGATGCGCCTGAGTTGGAACCTAAGCACGCGTGGCTTTATCGCATGCATAGGTTTATTGAGACGAGCCTCCGGCACTATGACAGCGAGGCACTCTGCGCGCAGGCTGTGCATTCAATCATGGAAGAGATGTTCCCCAGCTTCAAAACAGAGCAGTCATCGGCTCGCAGAGGGGTCAACATGGTATGGAGCTTGCCCCATCTAGTCATGGTTCTCGAGCTGAAAAACGAGTCGGGTATCAGCGGCAATGCTTTCTTACAAGCTGCCGCTACTTATAGCAGGGTAGTCTGCGATAAAAGAGTGAGTACTCTTCCAACCGTATCCGCGGCAGCTATGACGATATCTGTTTGATGGTGGACAGTCTGTGAGGTCACCCAGGCCCCGGCCAACGCATTACCCTGCCATTCTCATGCATTACCCCGCCATTCTCATAGGTCTTATGGGGGACTACATCGAGCTGGGAAGCGCAGTCTTCCTCGCCGAGGGTGTGTACCATAGCCACCCCTTCACTTTCAAGATGAACCTCGACTTCTATTCCCATGATCGCGTCCTCTCCCTTGCCAAGGTCTTTAAAGCTGTCAAGATTGCAATCCGCACCATTGACAAGTACCATGAAGTCCGAAAGTGGTCACCACCGCCTGAGAATGTCGCCGCCCATCTCTTTCCTTCTCCTACCTACCTCAGTGGTGACCCCCTTCCTGACGGCCTAGTTTTCAAATGCCAGCTTTCGTGCACTGCAGTTCCGTTTACAGTGGTCAAGGCCGGTGCGGAAGCTGGTTCGCCCATAAACGCAGACGATATCTCCTCCGGGCTATACCTTGCTAGCCTGCCACCTAGCAGCGTTTCTCCGTCAGAATCTGCGCCGTCTACCGAACCCATCGAGGTCCTCATGAAATTCACGGCTCGGTACAACGTGGAGGCGCATCGCATTCTTTACGCGGCCGGTTACGCTCCACGACTCTATTCTTGTTCTCGCGTCTATGGCGAGCTCTACATGGTCATGATGGAGTACTTGCGCGAGCCCTGGCAGACTCTGTGGTCTTGGGTCGAAGACAGGAAGCTTGTCCCGCAATCCGTTTGGGACGACATCGCTGCCACCCTCGATATCCTACACAGCGAGAACATAGTCTTTGGCGACCTGCGTCTTCCGAATATCATGTGCACCGAAGAAGATTCATCGCTGCATATCAAACTGGTCGACTTTGACTGGGCAGGTAGAGATGACGAGGATAGGTACCCAGTGATGATCAACCATTATCTGAAGGATTGGGCACCGGGTGGTGGGGTTGAGTGGTACGGGGTCATGCACATGAGCGATGATCGTGCCCAGCTGAAACATACAAAGCAGCTTGTACGCGTTCGTGTGTAACTAGGAGGTGAAATCGATGAACAGGAGCATTTCCATAGCATGGTCTGAATACATCATTGTCTCGTTGTAAAGGAAGTAAGTCCGCTCTGCAGAACTCGCAGATGATCAATTCGGACATCCAAATCCTCAGCCCAGGTGAGTTTCATAGGGGCAGATGTCCGTCCAAGCCATATGTCCATTGCAGGTCTCTGCGTGAAGACTATAATGCTGATACGAGGGGAGATCAAAGTGGGAGATACTGCGAGAGAGCATCCTTTTGGGTCCAGTTCGGTGACCAACCCCTTGTGGCGCGCGAGCGCGATGCATGGGTTGCATTGCTGGCTTGCTGTTGCCGACAAATGCTTCTTGAGCATGCATCGCTCCAATGCTGCAGTCCCAGCGGAAAAGGGCATCGCTGCGGCCTGCTCTCCCAATCCGAGGTGGGCATGCCAAGCGTCCGGGAGCCACACGCACATTCGGCCAAGCTCGAGAACAGCCGACTCGGCGGACGTATCCTCAGCGACGACGGCGCTGGCTCGCGGGGAGCGGCGGGAGGTGCGCCTCGAGCCAGCTCGCGAGGCCGGTGTACTGCAGGCGGTGGAGCGCGCGGGGCCAGTGGACGACCGAGTCGCGCGTGTAGTGCACGGCGGCGTCCCCGCCACGCGCCGCGAGCGCATGAACGACGTCCGCGAGGGCGGTCCCGGAGGCCGCGCCGGTGCGGCGGCGGCGCGCGCGGGGAGGCACCACACGCGCGACTCGACGGCGTCGAGCTGCACGAGGCGCGCGCACGGCGGCGGCGCGGGGAGCGCACGGTACGCGTACACGTGCGGCACGGCGTAGCACGCGAAGAGGCGCTCGAGCGCGGTGAGCGGCGCGAGGAGCGCGGCCCAGTCGAGCGTGTCCCACAACGCGTCCCACTGTGTGATGTGCGCGGACGTGATGGCGGCAGCGACGCTGCGCGGGAGCGCCTGCACGATGCCGGTGAGGATGTGCTGCTGCTCGGGCGCGAGGTGGTGCACGGAGAGCCGGAAGAACGGATCAGAGCGTGTGGGCGCCGCCGGTGAAGGTGACATGGGCGCGTCCTGCCAGAGCTGCATGTACAATGCGCCATCGAGGGGCGTGCCGCTGCAGATTAGGGAGAGGTTCTCACAAAGCGGCGTGTCGATGTCGCTCCATGCGCTGATTTTTGGCTGAAGCAGACGCAGAAGACAATCGCAGCTCATGTGCATGCCCTCGCTAAGATTATAAAACGCGAGGTCCAGAACGGTGGCAGGTGGATGATTGACCCGGCTGAGGAATGACAGCCCTGTCGATGCATAATAGGCGGACACTGAAAGGCGTCGAAGGTTAGGGAGGGTGATAGTGTGAGCGGAGGTACGTTGTGTGGACTCCTCCAGATGAGGCCAGTCGTCGTGTTCAGTGAGGACGACGTCGAGAGTGAGAAATTCCAGAGTTGGTATGTGTGCGAGAAAGGCGAGGAGATTGTCTGCATGGGTAGGCTCGTAGCATCCTGCAAGGTTCAAAGTACGAAGACGAGGGGCGTTGAGCAAAAAGCTGGACATGGAAGCATTGAAATTGTAGCACGACAGCTCTTGCAGTTCCGGGAAGCGAGTGTTTGAGGAGAAGGGGCTTTTGGAGGGTATGGATCCGAGGAACATGAGCTTGAGCATAGAGGTATTGCACGACTTGCCCTCGAACGCTGGCTGCGCCTCTTCAATCATCGCATCGTCCAGAAACGGGAGTCGTGCATGGTAGATTCGGTTCAGTTGTTTCAGAACGAGTCTGCTTGCAGCGATGATCCGTTCTCGGTTATCGTAGGTGTAGCTGAGCGACAGGTCGTATATATGGAGAGGTAGGGTGCCAGATCGACTCAGCATGTCCTGTACGCACTCGGGACGAGTGAGGAATATATGCGTAGAGAGATGCGGGTATTTTAGGGCCACCCCCCGCCATGCACGGCACACGTGCCGGATCTTCAGCCAGGCATAAGGCGGAGGAATGCAGCCATCGGCAGGGTACCCGGGCTGGTCGTCGTTGAAGAAGCTGAGCGAGTGCGAGTCGTAGGACGCGGCGACACAAACGTCGAGAATGTGATGGTAGAATACGTTTGCGAGTAGCTCCTCCGGGAGCTGCTGTATCGGAAAGACTGGATGAGGACTCAGTGAGACGTCGACGAGGATGAACAGACGCCACGCACCAAAATCCGACGCCGGCTCCATTGCAACGCCATGCGTTCTCTTCCACTTGCTCTTGAATAGACCCCTGGAGCGACTTGTCCTCCCTGCCTTGTTCGCCTGGCTCATGCTATCTGTAGACGGTCGGCAGTGTATGGTATGGTATGAGAGAGGTCATGGTAACTCGGTGGAGACGGTACTTAAGTCGCAGAGGCACTAACTCGCAGATAGCATGAACTGGTAAAAGCCTGTGCTCCGCCTCAATGCCTCGGGAGAGGCGATGCGGCACTACTAGTCAACAGGCGACTATCTCATCTGATATCCAGAAACTGGGTCGACATGCACTGCCTTGCGTGCCGAGGACGATGCGCAGAGCACAGCATGAAGACATAGAGAGCAACATCGAGGGAGGTCAAAGGAGCAGATGCGTCGCGTGCAGATGAAAATGGCGAGGGAACATCACTCCGACATCAGGCGCATCTGATGCGCCTGATCCAAAACATCAAGCTCCCTGGCCCGCCTTCGTGGCGTGCAGATTTCTTCAGTACCACCATCTTCTGTTGGCTGCGATATTTCTTCCACTTCCGACATACATTCTCTCATACCTCATCCACCGTACCCGTAGTTATCAGGACCACAAACCATACTTGCGCCCACTCCGCTCTCCAACACCCTGCACTCTCTTCGCGATCTCCGCCGCAACCATCTTGTCACGCAGCCAGGGGAGAAACTCGTGCGGATACCTCAGATTACGTAGACACATACACTTTCGTGGACGACTCACCTGCATCCCGGGAATCCATGGGGACACTTCAAAGACGAAGTCGAGGAATTTGACAGTAAAGGAGTCCGAGTCAAAGGCGCCAATGAGGTCGACGCGGGTCGCAGGGCGCATAAGACCGTACAGCGTCAACTGCAACGCGAAGCTAGAGTCCTTCTTGGCCAAGCCTGCGATGGTTTCGAACAGCTGTGACAGCACGGTAAGTCTCAGAACGCGATTCCACCGCGGAGAACACGCTCACGTTGCGAATTTCGTCTGCAGCGTGCCCGTCTAGCCCAAGGCCGTCCATGGTGGGAAGGCCGACTTGAGTGCACAGGTCGGAGATGACCGCGGGCGGGTACGGCTGCATCTCCGGGTCCTTGGCTGCGTCGTGAAGAACGACGAGCTTCGTGAAGAGGTTCGAGAGCAGGTCGCGCACGATCTGCGTGCCGGCCTTCATCTTCACCGCGAAGGTGCGCGCGTAGAATGGCGACGTGATGTACCGGGCGAGGTCCGCGTACCATTTCTTCGGGCCGTCGCTGCAGTACGGCGCGATCGCGGGGGTCGCCTCGACGAAGGCGATGCGGTCGCAGGAGAGGAAGAGCCACGCGCACTGGTTCTGCATCGTCATGATCGTCATCTTGTCACGCGTGCGGTCCCAGCCGTACTGCACGACGGGGTCGGGCTGCGACGCCTGTGGCGGCTCGCGCTGCGCACACGCGGGCAGGAACAGCTCGGCCTTGGTTGTGTTGATGCGCTTGCGCTCGTCTGCGCCGACGTGCGGGTCCTGCGCGAGACGCTGCATGAGCAGGTGGACCGAGCAGGCCTCGCTGAAGGCGGGGGTAATCTTCATGAGATGCTCCTCTGCGGCCGTGGCGCGGGCTTCGGGGAAGAACAGGCCCCGTTCATACTCGGGCAGGCCGCACACTGCGATCTGCTCGTCGCGCTCAGCATCGTGTCAGGGCGAGTCTAGAAGGTGGAGCGTACTCTTTGGAGGCTCTCCCGCACTAGCCGCGCCCGGTCGTCGCCAGGCTGGAGATCGCGGAGGTGTTCGAGCGAAAGCTGGGGCATGGTTTGTCGATTGTGAACAGCTACACCGGTCCCAGATACGATATAACGGTACGTGCGCAAATATCAGCCCTGTCATCGCTTGAGCTGAAGCCTGACGTGCGTACGTTCTGTCTTGTTATCGCTTGCAACTATGAACCACAGCTGACCTGCTCCTTCTCTGCCTTGTCAGACAACATACGGGTGGAATGTGAGTGTGCTTGTCGGCTCAGGGGAAGACCCGACCTCGCTTCTCCACTCACGACGTCGTCTAGCGTCATCGTGGACGCAGGAAGAGGCTAGCGACATTCGCGGTGATTATCCATTGTTTTCCTCCACTGCATTAAGACTGCTTTGGAACGTGTCGGGCCGCCACATCGTTCTTTGACAGGTGAACTCCGCACGAGTGGATTGCTCTGCGAGCGCCTGACACACGACCCGCGCGTTCTCCTCCCGCCGATGGTGCAGTAGCGACGCCATTGCTCCAGCTGTGGTCCTCGTCCAGCGTATAAAGAGCTTGGATGCTCGACATGGAGAGGTCATCATCTCCCGAACGAACTCGCCTAGCACGATGTACGACTGCCCCCTGTCCAACGTTCCCCTCCCCACCCGGCTCGGCAAGCAGCTCTTCGAGCTCAGGCCGTCCCTCGACCCCTTCGCCGAGGACGAGGAGGACCAGCGCCCCGTTGGGCACATCCGCTTCGACCCCGCATCGAAGGCGCTCGTCATCGGCGACACCAAGGTCCCTGACGCCGACGTGATGTACTGCGACATCACCGACACCGTCTGCTGGCTCGCGTCCAGCGCGCAGCTCTGCGAAGGCCGTCTGTACGTTTGCAGCATTTGCAGACTCTCCTTGTACTTGGTTTCTCATAGGATCGTCCCCGCAGCTCGTTCACAAGCGACTGCCGCGAGGCCATCGGGACCGTCACCTGCCGCAACGGCGAGCGCGTCGTCGTCACTGGCTCTGCGATGCTGCCTAGCGGCAACGGCGACGGCGCGCCTCCGGCCTATGGCGCGAACCTGATGAGCACTGCCATGTAAGCTTCTTGTCACTCTGAAGGATCGACGGGCATCTGATTTGCCGTGTAGCGCGTCAAACATGTCCGGCTTTGGGTCCGCGGGGTCTCCGTTTATGATGCTGGCGGCTACCACCGGTGGCTCGTAGGTGCCCATGTCTGTAGCTGCAGATGGCACATTGACGCGGTGTTACAGTGCGGGATCGGGTAACGAAAAGGAAGAGAAGATTCACATCACGGAGTTCAAGACCGAGCGGCGCAAGTTGGGAAGCACGGATGACGACGATTGGTCCCCGTGGCGCAGCCTGGAATGGGGCATGGAAATGAAGACGTCTGGCACGCCTGTCGTCGTGAGTGCTGCTAGACCTTCTCTGTTCCTGTGGGCCTCCTGACGCACGTCATACAGTGCTACGTAGACGACGTCGACATCACGGACAGCACTACCTTCGAGCATGGCAACAACGAGACCGTGATCGTCAAGACCGAGGGCGACCCGACGAACAAGAAGCTCGACTATACGTTCCGCGTCGTCATGGGTGATGCGGTCGAAGAGAAAGACCAGAAGTTCACCGGTGTCTGGGAGCAGAACGAGAAGAAGTGGGAGTGGAGAGGCACCTTCAGGGCTACGAAGGAGCGCAGCCGCACGCCCTCCGCCGGGCCCAACGTCGGTCCTGACGGGAAGACCGTCACGCAGCTCATGTCGGTGACGAGCCTCAAGCCGACCACGAAGGAGGTTGTCGAGGAGGTGGCGCAGCCCGATGGCACGACCAAGCCGGAGAAGAAGATCATGACGCAGGACATGGCGCAGGAGGAAGCGGACCGCATCTTCGCCAGGGTGGGCTACACATTTTTATCTACCCGACCAGACCTGTTAACCTATTGCAGATCATCCTGCACAGCGCCCCGGAGGATGTGATCAAGGCACTCAATCCCGACATCAAGCCCCTCGACGCCCAGGAGCAGAAGATCGCAGATATGGGCCCAAAGTACCTCGAGCTCGCGGCTATCGTCAACGTCATGACGTTCCTCAAGAACACGGAGAGCGTCGACCCGAAGCAGCGCGAGCGCATCGACGAGAACAAGTGTAAGGCCTTCGTGCGCGCTTGTGCCGCCTTCGACAAGCCCAAGGCAGGTGCGACCGACTGGGCGAAGGAGTGGGGATGGGACCGCGAGAACGAGAAAGACGCGGAAGAGATGGGACAGGTGCAGAAGGAGTACCGTGCCGTCGCGCAGGCCTGCTACCGTCTTGGATACCGCCGCGCAGTCTTGAACTTCCAGCCGTTCCTCAAGAACCCCAAGGAGTGGTACAACCTCTTCACAGATTATCTCCGTAGGCCACATTGCTGCTCAAACATATTCAGCTTCTGACAGCCGTGCTTAGTATCCCCGCTAGGCGTCCGTGAGCTTGCTGCCCGCGTCAAGCGCGCGGACCTGCGTATCCAGCACGACATCTACGACTGGCAGAACAAGCTGCAGGTCCTCCAGGAAGAGGCTGGTCCCGATTTCAAGCCGCTCCATAATATCCCATATGTAATGAACAGTCTCACTGCCACAGCTACTTTCGCAACGATGGACGGCATCCTGTGGAGCAGCGACCTTGCGAGCAACATCACCAAGGTGCGCGTGCACTCGTTCCTTGTTGTGCATCTGCCTCACACGACTCTGCTAGTTCTTCGAGGACCTCGACGTTATCGAGAAGGACGAGAAATCCGGCAAAGAGACCGTGTTCACCAAGATGGGCAAGGCCAGTGACGAGGCGATGCGCGAGAAAGCGGAGGATTGGGCGAAGCTACGCGCGTCCCTGGGCGACCGCGATAATCTCACATGGTCCGAGTTTGGAAAGGCGCTTGTCGCCGGCCTCGACGACCACGTGAAGCAACTGGATCGCGTGCCGTCGGTAGTCGAGCTGACCACCGTCGTCAGCCGAAACGAAGCGACCGGCGGGTTCTGGCCCAAGGTGTGGCAGAAGGGCAAGGCCGCGTTCAAAAAGGCGGTCCGCGGCGCAGCTGTCATCGCAGGCGTGAGCTTCATCACGCAGAAACTCGTCGAGGGCAACGACACCCTCGACGTCGCCGAGAAGGTGAGCATGTACGCGTCGCTCATCGACGCTGCGTCGCAGATGTGGAACGGCGTCTCCGCGGCGTGGAGCGCGATGATCAAGACGAAGCCGGGCAAGTTCGTCGGGCGCGTCCTCGTCTCGATCGCCAAGGGCCTCGGGAACGGCATCCGCAAGCTCCTCCCCGCGCGTGCGCTCCAGTGGATCAACGCTGCAGCCAAGTGGGGCAAGAACGTCGTCAGCAAGCTCACGAATAGCGTCAGCGGTACGACTACCGCCATTCGCGGGTTCTTCACGAAGAACTGGGCTCGGTGAGCAGGCAGCAGTCATCAGTAACCTGTGCAACATGCTGACCGAGATGATATTGCAGCATCGCGAAGGGCATCAGCCTTGCCTTCGGTGAGTCTCGCGCGCTGCTAGATTGACTCTACTGCTTCTGACGTGCTGCCCCTACCAGGCTTCTTCGTGTCTGTCGCCACGCTCGTCGCGAGCGCGTTCGAGTTCGACAAGGCGCTCAAGGACCCGAAGGCGACGATGATGGATAAGGTGTTCGCGGGCTCGCAGCTACTCTTCGCCGCGCTCAGCACGGTCGCCTTTGCAGTCCAGATCGTCGCTTCGATCGCGAACGCGACCGCTGTCGCTGCGATCGCGGGGACGATCGGCATATGTAGGTGTCCGCCCGCTGATTTGCTGAGACGAGGTGCTCACGCCTCATCACAGGGCTTGCCGGGATAGGCATCGTCATCGCCATTATTGCACTGATCTGGACTCTAACACGGCCTCGCGAGGACCCGATCAAGGATATCATTGACAAGTACGGTTCTAAATACAAGCTGCTGAAGTAGCGCGGATTGTCAAAATGCAGTGCAGGTGTACAATTTAAGAATCATCTTGATGTGTAATTGTAAATTCACTGAATGTATCTCCTCGGTGTATACTGTTACGATCTCTATAGCACACGAAGCATTGAGCTTTCGAGGAGAGCAGAACTGGAAGTCTAGCAGCACTCTGCTGGTTGATGTAACTTAGTACAAAGATATCAGTCGTATAGATTTGCTTGCTACATATTGGGGTTCCGTGTGCTTACTTGGAATTAGTTTCGCCCTCCCTTGTACACTACTGTGATACGCTCAAAACCTTCAAACACTTGCCATGGCAGCCCGGACGGAAACATAATATAACCTCGCTTCTCAATGACGGGACACATCTTCCCCTGCTCCCAGTGCTCCCCTACAATCTCTCCGACAAGGCAAAGTATTCCGCCGAAGTCCAGAACGATATAATGGGTGCGCACCCGCAACTGGCCGCGAATGCAATACTTGAAAGGATCGAGAGCCCCGCTGAGCGAAGATTGGAGGCGATCAAAAGGCCGAAAGACGGGGAACGCTTCATGTGCGCCACGTTCGGCCATAGACAGAGTCCCCACGTGGCTTGTTCTCTGAGAATACATTGCAGGCTCGGGCGTGCCTAGGCACGATGGGTTCATGAGCTCTACGACGGGGTTCCACAAAAGGATCGTGTCGGTCTCAGGAAAGCATCGCGGCAGCTCCGCCTGCGATGGAAGCAAGAAGCTGCTGTCTGGAAACTGCTCTGCGTAGCGCACTGCAATGCTTCCGCGCATCCCCGGAGACACATGTTTTAAGAGCATTGTCCACTCGGTTTCTGGGGACATCTTCGCGTCGCATATAGGGAGCGTCTTGCAACTGAAGAGATACGCGAGGGCGTGAACGCGGTCAAGCTCCGTTGTGCAGTGCCGGCTCTGGAGGGCTTTGACAGCTTCGTGCCACTTCCCGTACCATATGGACTTGTCCATAAAGCAATCTTCAAAGAACCCACGCGCTTCGCCCGAGACGACGACGGTTGCGCCGCCGGGCAACCAATTGTTGGTCGCCTCTTGCAGTGTCCAAACCCGGTTAAGTTGCTGAGAGTATACGTACCCGATGGTAGGAATATCGAGTTTCCATTCCTCTGTTCGAATGGCTCTATCCTCGTGACGCCCGCGCTGGCGTATACCGAGCACGTCCAGCCAGGCGTACTCGATACCGAAGTTGAGCAGCTCGACGCGGATGTGGTCAAGGGATGTGCTCTGAGGAATAGGGACAGGCCATTGTCGGCCGTTGACAGGAGTCTAGACGAGCTTTTGCGCGTCAGGGGACACCCAGCTATGAGACACTGTCCACACGTCCTGGGAAAGTCGCCGCTTCGGGGACTTGGGGACGACATGGAACGGGAGCACTCGGTTGCTCAAGAGGTCCCAAACGCGCCGAGGTTGCACCTCTGCAGTCCAGATATACGCTCCCTGTAGGATCTCTCGACGCATGGCAGTGTCTGCATGATGTTTCTAGACCAATCGCTGGGCAATATGTGCGAAGTCAGCGCGATCCGCGTTGCGCAAATACCCGTAAGCCTCGCCAAATTCCATGGGGCCGCCGAAAAAATATTCTAGACAGCTCTGCACGCCGGGGTCATGAAGGCTGTGCTTGGTGCCAAGCACGGTGTTCAGCTGGAGCAGAAGCCCGTGAACGCCCAGGGCCGAGCACGATGTGTCCGCAAGGGAGTTCGGGATCGTGCGCGCACCGACATGGACAGATTGTAAGACGACGTATGAAAGGAATTCAGGCTGGAGAACGTATCGCTCCCCTTTGCGATCGGATTGGAAGAGATCAGTGGCAGGGATAGCACCTGATGCCACCATCTTGACCATTCCACAAATGTAGAGACGACACCTTTCATGACCGCTGAAAAACAAAGACAAGTTCTGAAGAATATTGTACAGTAACGGTGGATGCGAGGTTAATTTCGTTAATGTCTGCTAGGTGCTCCCAAGGCGGTGCTTCGACTTCGATCGACCTGCGTCCTAGAGAGACGCAAGTGCTGGCGAGAGATCTATGCACCCGCTCGCCAAGAGATGCACCTGACGCAGTCATAGGTCGATTGTATGACCTACGTAGCTGGTGGATTTTACCATCCTTCCCGCTGACGTCCTGCGTACACCTAACTATCTGCGTATACCTCGCTGCATCAACAATCCATAAACTGATCGGTCTAGGGTGACACACAAGACGGCTTACGACGGATAGTAGGTGATCTGTTACAGTTCACGCCCCAAATCGTCGCTCTGCCGGCGAGCTCACTTATTGTAACGGGAAAGGAGTATTGGGCGAGCAAACATGGTCCCCAAGGTGAACCTAACGCCTGGGAATGTGCGGCCCGATTTCCATGCTCTGATAGGTATTCCTACGATTACGTTTATTGTCACTTAGGAACATCGCAGGCTGCTCTTGGTACGCAGAGCCATACCCATGTCGCATTCAACCATGCTACACATGCACCACTATGTCGAGTTGACAAGGATGCTAAAATCAGAGGAAACTCCTTGATATCTATCAGAGAACGGGAATACTCCAGTGAACGAATATAATAGCTTGTTGTACAAGGGAATAACCGCATAGAAAGACTTTTCAGGAGTCGACGAGTATAGATCAGGAAGAAACCATGACACAAGTGGGATATAGAGCGTTACTTCAGCAGACCATACTCCGCGCCGTACTTGCTGATGAAGTCCTTGATCGGGTCAGGATGCTCTCGCGTGAGCTGAACAATGAGCGCGATCAAGGCTGCCACAATTCCTAACCCAGCCATCCCTGCATGGAGGTGTGAGTTCGCTGCGTTCAAACCTGAGTTGAGCACTTACAGATGCCTATGGTTCCCGCCATAGCGGCAACAGTGGCCGCATCCAGAAGCGAGGCGACGATCTCGACCGCAAATGCAATCGTGCCAAGCGCAGCGAAGAACAGCTGTTCGGCCGCAAATACAGCGTCCCACTTCGACCCTTCCTTCCATGCCTTTATGAACTCAAATGTACTGGCGACTAAAGATGCCATAGACACAAAGAAGCCTGGCAAAGGCAGATGTCAGAATGTACACATGGCGAGACTCTTGACTACGCACCGAACACCATGCCAATACCTTTCGCAACGCTGCACAAATGAATCAGCCTATAGTGGACAAAACATACCAGAAGAGTGTACTCACGTGGCCCAGTTCTTCTCGAAGAATCCTCTTACGACGCTCGGAATTGCTTTAGCGGCGATCTTACCCACCCAGTCCTTCGCAGCGTTGATCCACGAGAGAGCACGTCTCTCGAGGAGCTTCCGAAAGCCTTCTCCGACGCCCTTCATCAACGACGTCGATGCTAGCTGCCGCCCAAACCACCCGGTTGCCTTGGACACAATTTCGGAGGTCTTCGCAGTGGCATCTATGAGAGACGCCATCATGCTGATTTGTTCGGCCAGCCCGAGTGACTGCCCATCGCCCAGAAGGGTCTTGGTAAGAATTGCGGCACCCACGAGAGTCATGACGCTGCACGCGGCGCGGCGCAAGAACGCCAGCTTGCCCTTAAGGTTCGTCCATGCCGTGGGCGGAGCCTTGTTCTCAGCGATGCTGTCTGCGACCTCCACAATGGATGCCTCCGTGCCCAGTAGCTTTGCATGTCCCTCGATGCCGTCAACGAGTGTCTTGCCCAGCTCGGCCCATGTACCTGCGTCGCGCTCCTTTAGCAGCTCCCGGAGTTGCTCGTACTCCTCGACCTCCTTCCGCATAGCGTCGGTGGTGACCCTGCCTAGTTTCGTATTCTTGTCAACCTCATCGAGGTCCTCGAAGAACTGGACATCGTTCAGTATCGTGTACACACAACATTGACCGTGGACTCGAGATACCTTCTTGATATTGCTTGCGAATTCAGCGTTCCACTGGATGCCGTTCATCGTAGCGATACTTAAAGCGCCCTGCAAACCAGCGATGACATCGGCAATAGTTGGAGCATCTCCATTATCTCCAGCTTCGTCGAAGAGAATAACCAGCTTGTTGTGCCACTCGTAGACGTCATGCTGGATTTTCTCATCGCGTGCCTGTGCACGAGCTGTGACCTTGGATAGGTGGAATGACGAGACTATCAAGTTCTAGAATCAGCATGCAACTGCGCGACAGACGTTGCAGTCACCCACGAAGGTACTTGGCAAAAATCCCATACCACTCTTTGGCATTCCTCAAGAATTTTTGGAAGTCGATAACCTGCGTACGGTATCCGAGGCGATAGCATGCCTCTGCAACATGTCGATACTGCACCTGTAACTTTTCTATCTTCTCCTTGTCCTTCTCGCGGTCCCAGCCGAATACCTGCACGTAGTCCTTATCCCCGAGAGCGGTGCCTGGAACTGTGCGCACGCCGACACGAACGCGTCGCACTTGTTCTCATCGATGCGCTCGCTTTGGTCGTGGGCAACACCCTTCGCACCCTTCAAGAACTTCATGACGTTGATGACGCCGGCCATCTTCAAGTAGTCTGGACCGAGGTCGGCGATCTTCTGTTCATTCGGGCTCAAGGGGGGCATGTCCGGGCTTAGCACCTTCCTGATGTCTTCAGGGGCGTTGTGCAAAATTATCTGCAGAGTACGCTTTAGTGCGTGGTCCATGGAATGCAACTGCAGCTTACGTTGGCAAAGATACGTTCCGCTTCCTCCTGGGCCATGTCCCCCGTCATGGAGCGCTCCTCGTTGTGTGATTCGCCATCAGCTCCAGGAACAGACACCTTCACCAATCGGGTAGTTTGCTTGAGACTAGTGATCGTCAGAAGCTCATCGACGCACAGCCCGTCTGAGCCGATGAGCTGAGGGCTATCCGGAAACGGCTTGACGTCGCGGTCGGACGCACGTCTGAAGGTGCCTTTCCAGTCCCACTTCTGTCCGTTCTGCTCCCAGGTGCCGGAGAATGTCTGTTCGTTCTCGGCAGTTGGACGGATCAGGATGATGTCGAATGTGTAGTTCAGCTTGGGGTCTGATAGATCCCGTTTCTCCTTGACGAGATGGGTTCCGTTGACGTTATCGTGCTTCAACACAACATCATGAGAGATATCGTTGTCGTCGACATAACACTTTAGAACATCAGCATGCATGTCGAGCTGCAAGGGCGCTTCTAGCTACTCACGTATACGCGGCCTCCTTTGATGGCATACTCAAAGCTCTCCCCCTTAGTCCAGTTTCCTGAATCTTTCCTCAACTCGGTCTTGAACTCGGTGACATAAATCTTGCTATTCTCAGAGCTGTTGTCGTGGGCAGTTAAAGATCAAAATATATGGAAAGTGAATTTAACCACATACGATGGATCAAGCGCTGCTACCGCCGCGAACGGCGCGGCAAGTTTAACATCAAATCCCGGAAGGCCCGTACCGCTACGATACTATGTAAGTGACGTGCCGTACAGGGCTACCCATAGTACACTCACATAGCGCTGTCTGCGATTGACATACCGTACGAAGGAGGAGCGTCCTCTTCATGCTCAAGTGCAACACAGGCGGTAACGATGACGCTTTCGCCGGTGCGATAGGTGATGGACCCGACAGCCTCACGGCAATCATTGACGAAAGACCTAGATCAAAAGGCATTGGTAGCTGCACGTCTGACGGCTTGAGTTACGTACAGGCGACCTTGGACAACGCTGGAGGTGGAAGAGACCCAGGCGACGACGTTGCAGACATCGTTCCAGAATACCTGCTCGATGTTCTCGTCATTGATGAAGAGCTCCCGCGCAGGAGCATCGAAGAAAATGTGACCGAGGTTGACGTGAGTGGCGTCCTTGCCATAGATTCTGACCGAAGGCTGGAGTTGGAAGGTCTTGGTGCCGATACGAGCGGCGAGCGGGAGAGCGTGCTTGAGCGTGAAAGCTTTGTGAGCCATAATGGGTGAGTTCAAGATACGTGGATGAGCACAATCGCGCCTTTCTCTTGCTTGCGGTTGAACCTCTTATATGCGTTGTAGCATGGGTTGGCTGTGCAGATGCTGGTTGTTTGTCTACACCTAACAAGGCCCTCACCATGAGAGAGAGCAGGATTCGACGTATCAACGACCACGGTTCCACGACCGCCATGCCAGCGTGTGAGACGTCTGGCGGACCCTTGGCAATGTACAGCTGCAATCATAGCCCTTGTTAGAATCGTGCATTTCGCAAACAACATAGCATACCCAATATAGTCTGCATCAAGTTTTCCTTCTTTCTGCCTGACCTGCGGTCGGTACCTTGCGCTCTTCATTGCTACCGGAAGTGTGGTGTAACGATAGCTCTTCCGTGGTCCTGCCAACAAGGGTCTGCGATGAATGGTCAGGACATTCCACGCAAATGGAGCATGCACGCACTGTAGAAGGGCCCGCCAGCCGGCGAGTACATAACACACGCGCACAGGTCGAGTGCAGGAGCATCCAAGTTACCAGCAATGTCGCACCCAAGCCTCGAAGAACTGCTTGAGCTCCGTGGAGGGCCCGAGCGAGCGAACCTCGCGCGGGACAGCATCCAGAGGGTCCGTCCCATTCCAGCGCCTCCGCTTGTATTTCTCACGGCCCAGCCACAGATCATCACCTTTGGCCTCCCATCCGATGCCCGCCACCAGTTCTTCCCCGGCGCCCACCTCGAGAGCGGCGAATGGGAAATAAGCGAGAAGAGCCACGAGTTCGTGGAGGCTGGCGCGGTCCACCTCCTCCTGCAGCGCCTCGCACAGGACCCCCAGGTCCCAAGCGACGTACGGCCGCGCATCAACCTCCGCAAGGCCGAGCTCTTCTTCCCAGCGTGTGTCCAGCGCGAACCGCCCGCGCCGCCCGACGTGGACCCCGTCGTCGCGTACGGCTGGGACCGCGTGCACGACAAAGCAATCATCCAGCGCATGCAAGACCAGTGTGCTGAAGTCTTCCTCGCGTGCGACCGCCGCGCCTTCGTGCTTGCGACGCCTGCGATGGCGCAGTACCGCGACCACGACCCCGCTAAGTGGTACCACGAGCTCGCGCAGCACGTCACGTCGCCATACTACCAGGACGGCTTCGAGATCGAAATCATGAAGGGCGTCGTCATCCTGCGCGACTTCCTCTCGACGCTCACCACGAAGATGGCGATTCTCTTGGAGGCGATGCCGGCCAGCGACCGCGAGGCGGTGAAGAAGCCGCACGAGATCGTGTCGGACCTTTGCGTCAAAGTCGGCTTCTCCGCGCTGAAGCACTTGCACCTTCCTGATGACGCTGCGTACGAGATACGCCATGTGAGTCTCGGTGGAGCTTCCTTTTCGATGATACTCACGGATATAATCGTAGCTCTTTGAGTCTATTCAGAAGCTAGCCAATCAACCGGACCACGTCGACTTCCAAATGACCCTGTACAGGATGGAAGACGTGATGTTCCACACAAACATCATCAGCTATTTTAACGGGTCGATGTCGCTGAGTGCTGGCCTAGGCCTGATTGCGCAGCTGACGATGGAAATATTGCCTGGATTGAAGGTGGGTCGTTCTCCGCTATCAATCAGGTGAGAAAAGGCTCTGACTCCAGCGCAATCCACAGAACATACCTTTCATACGGAACATTGGAGTAGAGGGGGAAATCGCAAACAGAGTCATGAACGTTTGTTCCACCTACGGTACACCGTACGGTCTCTGGCACTAGTTGGGCAGATAGGAACCATTGTCGTGACATGTAGGAATTCGAGGAAGGGATAACGAGTGCAACTATCCCTTGCAAGGCTAAAGCTCATATGTCAGCGCAAAGCACATGTGACTCATCGGTAGCTCAAGCTGTGGCCCTCGAGCAATCCTGAGTTACGAGGCGGAAAGCACGAGGGAAAACGGGGCGAACCAAGTCTTCGGGTATCACCGCGCCACGAAGGGCTGATGTAAGCTGAAAATTGGTCTTGCCGAATCTCGTCACCGCCTTGAAGCTACCAACCCCAGCCCCGCTGTCGTCCATGAGGTGCTGACAACGCTTTCCGTCTGCCACTCACCACGTCTGCCCGTTTGCTCCAGCACTTGCATGGAACGCTGTCAACGAGGCCGAGATCCGCGAGCGGCCTGTCTCGGGCGTCGTCAGACCACCGGGCTAAAAGCAGTCGACATACCGTATCGTCGACATGTGCAGCCCCCCGCACGGATCCTGAGCCTGACTCTCCACGCTGTTTTCGTTCGGGCGTCGCGAATCGGACCCGGGAGTCGCGGCCAGGGCGCTCCGCCGCGGTCACGGGTGCTGGCGCGCCGGGTGGACATCCACGCGCCATGCGCAGAGCACGTCAGGCCGCAGCGTGACCAGCCGAGACCATCGCGCCTCTGATGGTTCACCGCATGCAGCACTGAACGGGGCTCTGACGTCGCTTGAGCCAGATCAGCTTCGTGATGGCTCTCCGCCGCCCGCCATATAAGCCTCGCGCGGTGCATCTCCGGCCGTCGACCTTCGCCCTTCGAACCAAACCCCACGTCGAGAGGCATGGTGTCCGCAGTTCTTGCGGGCCTTCTGTTGCCTGCCCTCGCGTTCGCTCGTGCGCCGTCGAAGCTCCAGCGCGACGCCCTGCCACACCACTTTGCGACCAGAGCGCCCACGCTGTCTTTGAATGTCTCAAGCTGTCCAGGTGAGCCATGACATCACGCTTTGCTCAAACTTTCACTCACAGCAGCTGGCAGGATACACCTTGACCGCCCTGCAAGAGACTAGGACCGGCCTGACCGCGCAGCTCAACCTTGCCGGCCCTGAGTGCAACGCCTTTGGACAGGACATTGCCAACCTGACCCTCGAAGTGACCTATGACTCTGACACGAGGTGGGCATCAACCTTCGAAGCCTCCAAAAAGCGCCAGCTCACATGTGACAGGTTGCACGTGAACATCTTCGACACCGCAAACTCCCAGTTCACGATCCCCTCTTCGGTGATTGACCTCCCCGGGAAGCCCTCGTCCGTGCACACCCACACCTCGGACCTCGTCTTCAACTACGAACCCGCGCCCTTCGCCTTCTGGATCACGCGCCGCGACGCGCCCGACGCGCAGCCGCTCTTCGACACGCGCATCGCCTCGCTGCCTCCGACGCCCATCCCGCCCGTCATCCCCGCGGACAACTCGACCGCGCTCGACGGCTTCCCGCTCGTCTTCGAGGACCAGTACCTCCAGCTGACCTCGGCACTCCCGCGCGGCGCGAACATCTACGGCCTCGGCGAGGTCGTCGCGAGCAGCGGCTTCCGCCGCGACGTCGGCACCGACGGCGGCGTCGGGACCGTCCAGACGATGTGGGCGCGCGACATCGCGGACCCCGTCGACCAGAACGTGTGCGTGCGCCGTCTTCGGCCTCTTCCAGGGTACCTCAGCTGACGGCCGCGAGCGCAGCTACGGCTCGCACCCGATCTACCTCGAGCACCGGTACAACGCGACGACGCATCGCTCGCAGACGCACGGTGTCTTCCTCTACAGGTGCGTCTTCCCCTCCACGCACACTGGCACCGTCTTCTGACCCTTGCCTCAGCGCCGCAGGCTCCGACATCCTCCTGCTGACGCCGCCAGGGTCCCACGTCTCGCTCGTCGAGTACCGCGCGATCGGCGGCACACTCGACTTCTACTTCTTCTCGGGCCCGAGTCCGCAAAAGGTCATCGAGCAGTACGGCGCGCTCGTCGGCCTTCCGACGTGGCAGCCCGCGTGGGCGTTCGGCTTCCACCTCTGCCGCTGGGGATACTTCAACATCAACGAGACCAAGGAGCAAGTGCAGCGCATGCGCGAGGCGAATATCCCGCTTGAAGGTGCGTGCAACGTCCGTTGAGGCGAGGTAACGAGGCTGACGCGCGCGTGCAGTGATGTGGAACGATATCAACCTGTACCATGCTGTTCGCGACTTTACCGCCGACCCTGTGTCGTTCCCGCCAGAGGAGATGCGCGCCTTCATTCGTGAGCTGGTGCGCCCCCTCGTATATCGTCTCTGCGGCCGCAGCGCTGACTCCTCGCGCAGGCCGCGAACAACCAGCACTACATCCCGATCGTCGACGCTGCGGTTGCAAAGCAGGTCAACGACACTGATATTGTGAGTATTTATCTCGTTCCACAGCGAGGACGGCTCGTTCTCACCTCGAACTGGCAGTACGATCCGTACACTCGCGGCGCTGAACTGTGAGTCTTTGTTCGTCCTGCATCGTTCAGGGGCTGACGCGTCTGGGCAGAGATGTATTCATCAAGAACCCAGATGGCAGCGAGTACGTCGGGCAGGTCTGGCCTGGCTACACCGTCTTCCCTGACTGGTTTGCCGAGAACGCGCAAGAGTACTGGACCGAGGCGCTCACGAACTGGAGCCGCAGCGGCATCGAGTTCTCGGGCATCTGGCTCGATATGAACGAGGCGTCCAGCTTCTGCGACGGTTCATGGTGCGTCACGGACAACCTTGAAAGGTGCAGGGCATTTGTTGACGAAGCGTGCTTGTTTGTAGTGGTACCGGCGCCGACCTGTCAAACACGAGTGTTCCCTTCTTCCTCCCCGGAACCCCTGGCGGGCTCGTCACAGACTATCCCGAGGGCTACAACGCCAGCGTCTGGGGCCCGAGCGGCAACATGACCATCAACGGCACCCTGACGTTCGGGGTCGACTCCACGAGCAGCAGCGGCGCCGCGCTCGCGAAGCGCGGTGTCGGGGCCGGCAAGCAAGTCGGCGTCGACCTCAACACGCCGCCGTACGCGATCCACAACGGGAACGGCCGCCTGTCGCTGCACGCGCTGGCGACGAATGCGACGCATGCGGGCGGGTTCGTCGAGCTCGACGTGCACAACCTCTGGGGGATGATGGAGGAGCGCGCGACGCACCGCGCGCTGCAGGCGCTGCACCCGGGCCAGCGGCCGTTCGTGATCTCGCGAAGCACGTTCCCGTCGTCGGGGCGCTGGACGGGGCACTGGCTCGGGGACAACTTCAGCAAGTGGCAGTACATGCGCTTCAGCATCCAGGGCGTGCTGCAGTTCCAGATCTTCCAGGTGCCGTTCGTCGGCGCGGATACGTGCGGTTTCAACGGGAACACGGACGAAGAGCTTTGCGGCCGCTGGATGCAGCTCGCCGCGTTCACGCCGTTTTACCGCAACCACAACGAGCAGGGCGCGATTAGCCAGGAGCCGTACCGCTGGGAGAGCGTTGCAAACGCGAGCCGCACCGCAATCGCCGCGCGATATGCCTTACTGCCGTATTGGGTCAGTCAACTCCCTCACTATCGCGGATGAAACTAACCTTGTCTACACAGTACACACTCTTCGCGAACTCTTCGCGGTTCGGGACCCCCGCCGTGCGTGCGCTCTGGTACGAGTTCCCGGACGAGCCCGAGTTGTTCGGCGTCGACGGGCAGTTTCTGATCGGCCGCGATATCCTCGTCACGCCCGTGCTGACGCCAAATGTCTCGACTGTTGACGGTACGCCGGGCCCCCGCATCGTTTAGCACGCCCTCCCGACTGACACCCGCGCTCTAGGCATCTTCCCAGGCCAGGGCCGCGTGACCTGGCGCGACTGGTACACGCACGACGTCGTGAATGCGACCGTAGGCGGTAACACGACGCTAGCAGCGCCGCTCGGCCACATCCCCGTGCATATACGTGACGGGTCCGCGCTCCTGCTGCACAGCGTGCCGGCGTACACAATTGCGGAGACGCGCCAGAGCCCGTACTCTCTCCTCGTCTCGCTTGCTGCGGATGGCATCGCGTTCGGCACGGCGTACTTCGACGACGGCGAGAGCGTGCCACCGACACCTCATCGTGACGTGCAGTTCCACGTGTCTGCAGGACGCGTTGTCGTTTCTGGTAACGGAGCCTTCAAGGTCGGGCCCAAGCTAGAGACCGTGACGGTGCTCGGCACACATAAACCTAGGAGCGTGGCTGTGGGTGGCAAGGCCGTGACGAGCTGGAAGTATTTGGTTGCGCAACAGAAGCTTGTGATCAGTGGATTGAAGATTGATCTGAACGCACCACAGACAGCCATCACCTGGCAATGATCCCTTTGGTAACATGTGCACTGTTCCAAAATAAATTTTGTATCATCTGTGATGTTCTGTAATTGTGCGACAACACCCGGGACGCTGACTCACCTAATACCCCCGTCCTGCACTTGCCAGGGACTCAATCCCATCTTTCTCTCCTTTGCAAGTCCGTGCTAGTCACATCTTTATATGGCGCTGGTAGGGAAGGAGTTTCTAAAGGCATAGCGGGTAGCCGTGAGACGAGAAGGAGGGAGAGAACGACGACGACCTCTCACGCAGGACACGCTCTTATATATCCCACCGGATTGCCGTTGTCTCGATTTGGAGATTTCTTGGTGTTTGATGAACGAGGTGCGCGCCACATCGCAACCGGCGTCGACGTCATACGCCACCGAGAGGTGATGGTCGGGTAGAAGCTGACATCCGATTACCAAACAAAGTACTCAGAGATGCAGAATTTGCGGACAGTCGCAGTCTGCTGATATGTCTAAATTATGTGCGTTACAGCCTATAGGAACGTGACCTACATTTCAAGAGTTACTCCAAGCATAGATCGTGGGCAATCGTATTCTATGTTACTTTATAGCAGATCGCTGCCGAGAACCCGTAGTTTAGTACATGTAGTGACTATATGCGTGTAGGAGCAAGAAAACATGTCAGTATGACCCCTCGGGTCCGGCCATACTTTTGCGCGAGCCGGTGCCCGCAGCGCGGCTGACCTCATCTCTCATTCGTTGCTGCTGGAGTGATGCGCTTGCGGCGCCCTGAACCATCGGAGATACTCACCGACGGTAGTGAAGAGGGCTCAAACACATAGGATGCATCTACAACATTGGCAGAATTTACCGGAAGAGACGTTACGGAATATTACAGGCAAGAAAATCATCCAATATGCTGAGACACGTATGTGATTAGAGAGCACCCGAGCAATGCGTAAGCAAGTCCGCTGCAGAACGCGTAGTCCACACACTGAGCTGAATAGCTAGGGCACCAAAAGAGAGGTCAAACCAGGGTATCACAGGGAATGATCCCCTTATTCTGGATGTACCGAAGGAGAGGACGCTTGCACGACGCTGGAAACTGCGCTAGTCTCGCAGCGACCCCACGAGCAGATGTCTGAGTTAGCTCTTGCGGAGTCACGAGCCGCTTCGCCACACCGGCTCGGTTCACCAGCTCAACGCGCACATCGTGCGTGTCCCCGTCGCCTCCGCAAGACAATTGGTCACGTTCGAGAAGGGCGCGCGCAATACGAACAAGGGGCTCGTGCGCAGGCTCGGAGGAGCCCAAGGTCAAGTACGCTTTGCGCAGCCGGCACTCTTGCACATGCAGCTGCCGCAGGGCGGGGAACAGCGGCGCCTGCAAGGGTGCCATCCGGCTGGCCTCGCGGCTGAGGACCTCGTAGCGCAGCGCAAGCGCCTCGACGCCGCTTAGGGCCTTGCAGAGCGCGGCCCACTCGAGGACGCCCCACAGCGAGGCCGCATCTGCGATGGCTGCTGTGCAGACGTGCGAGAGCGGGAGCACGCGGCAGAGCCTGCGGAGGAGCCACGTCGGGCATGACGCGCTCGAGAGCGTGAAGAATGGTGGGGGCTGCGCGCCGGGGTCCTGCAGCGCGGCGAGAGGGAGCCGCTCCCGCCAGAGGGTGATGCACACGCCGACGTCTAACATTACGTGCGCGGCGTCTATACGCAGAGACTGCACAGGCGGGCCGTCGAGGCTTTGCCATGCGCTGGTGCGAGAGGCGAGAGACGCAAGTCCGGGGGCGTAGTCTTCGTGCATATCCGCACATGTGAGATGGATGGCCGTCGAAGCGGGGTGCGCGATATGCCGAAGGAGGTTTAGGCTGTCTAGCGAGGTGTTCCCGGATATAGTGAGCGATTGCAGGCGGGGAAGCGTGGTTACACTGTCGTGACGTGGAGTTTGAAATAGAAACGACGGATCGACATATGTGAGATATTTCATCTTCAGGTCCTGGAGACGTTCCATGGTTTGCAAGAATGCCAAGAGCTGGACCAGTGACCCAATGTTGCAATGAGAAAGGCAGAGGTGTACCAGGCTAGGAACAAGGAGTGCGCGTAGCGACGTAATGTTGTTGCTGCGGTAACAGGCTAGTTGTTTTAGTTCAGGGAAGGACACGGTAGCAAAGACATCAGAGGCTGCCAAACGCACGCTGAAATCCAGGCATAGCGACCGGGCTCGC
This sequence comes from Phanerodontia chrysosporium, assembly GCA_001910725.1. Lineage (NCBI taxonomy): Eukaryota > Fungi > Basidiomycota > Agaricomycetes > Polyporales > Phanerochaetaceae > Phanerodontia > Phanerodontia chrysosporium. The sequence goes on from MJGA01000043.1 coordinate 118,629, forward strand.
GAGGTAATATAGGTTTGCCCCTGTGCACGCTTGAATGAAGGATTTTCTGGTACGACGAGGCTGCCGTACACAATGCGTTCGATGTGTACTAGTACCAAGCCGGAGCACTGCAATGCCGTTAATCGCGTGGTGTGATGGTTGTACACATGCAGAGGTAGCACGCCAGCTGTTCTTAGCAACTGCTTGACACACTCCAGTTCGGTTAGGGGAATGTGGGCGGATAGCGTTGGGTATGACATCGCGATCCTGCGCCAGCGACGGCAAACCTGACGTACTGCCAGCCAGCTGCCTTGCACAGCTACGGGCGTCGTGCGTGGTCCTGTAGTACAATATGCATTCCACCACGGTTGTTGCTCCAGGTGCGGCTTGATATCCGCTGACGCACAGGCCGCCTCGATGTGCCAGAGGAAAATCTCTGCGAGTACCTCGTCCGGCAGTCGTGCAATGGGGGACTGTTTTCTTTTGCGCTGCGCAAATAGACCGAGATGTTAAATAAATGCGTGCAAATTGCAACCTAGATTCTTGCCTTTAGCATTCTGTCAAGGAAATCCTAGGGCAATTGGGTATGCAAGGCTCTGCTGGGCCTTGGGCAACGAGGCCGCGGCCGGCTGCGGCAATCACCGAGAGCGCGCGGCATCTTCCGGGACGACGTCCGGCAGAAGGCCGCTGACGCGCTTGAGCAGAATAAATCATGGCTTTCACGAGAGTACGCAAGAGACCGTTTGAGCCCAACAGGTCGGGGTTTATGCCGCTGTATATACATGCCAACTCCTCTCCCCCTGCGGTCATACCGAGATACAACCCGCCCAGCGGCAAAACCGAGGCCCAACTCTTTAAACTCGTCCTTCTGCACCTCTATGGTATGGTACACGCCGAGTTCCTGTTCATGTGTGGATGGGCGCCGCCGCTCGGGCGGCGGGCCATACCTCAGGGTTGGAGTACAACATACAATATATTTCAGAGAAACCACTATATATAGCGTAGATGAACGGTCACGATATTGATGAATCCACCGGAAACAAGAGGCGATTGGCGCACGACCAGCGTGCGTGAAAGGTGACAGACCTAAAAATCTGCTGCGACGGGCTGCTAGTTACTCCGCGAAGGGAGCAGCAAGCTGAGCTCGTCGCAAGTGAAAGTGTGGCGGAAGGTGTGGCCATCGGCCGATTGCCATTGTCCCCGGAAAACCCAGGTCTCTTTGCCCTGCATTAGACAACGCCGTCAGGACGACGCAGATGGGTTAACGAGGGTAAGACGCACCTCGACTCTGTCCTTGCTCCCGTTGTCGATGATCGTGACCTCAATCCACTTTCCGTTGACCTTACCTGCGGCGAGGTCACCGGTCTATCGACATGATAAGACTTGGTTATGCTGGTATGGTGGGGTATATTCACGCACCTTGAACGTCATCTCTTGGCCCCTCATGATGTGTCTGTTGGGGATGGGAAGTAAGGACAAGGATGTAAAGTCGAAGGTGAGTAGCTGAAGTTGGCCTAGTAGCTGCTGGGGGCGTTGGAAAGCAGAGAGGTGAGTTGCATGTATATATACCTATCGCGCCACATTGCTTGCGGTGGCACTGCGACGTAGAGATCTCATAACAATGCGGCCACTGGAATCGGTTGCACAAGCGTACGTTAGCCGGGCAATTGCTACTTTGTCCAGCTCGCGTACCTCGTGTCTGCAACGAGACCACTTTGGTCTTTGTGGGTTGGTGGCCCAAAGGGATATGAATCAAGACGCGCTTTGCGTGCTTTAAAATGACCTCTCGTCAATGGTGTCCATGCATGCTACACGTTGTCAGGTCGTGGAAAAGATAATGCTCACCAGGGGGCTCGAGAATGTCGATTTACCCTGAGCGATCATACCTCCTCCCCCTTTCAAGATGGCGCAGCGTTCCCTACATGAATAAAACTGCCCGAGAACATGGAGTCAGCAGCTTTGCAACCATGACAGTCGCTGTTTTTGGACGGGTTCGCCCTGTGAGTCTGACCCAATGGTATGTCACCACCTATATTCGTCCCCCGTATGGAGGATTATGCGTGGTATTGACAGCAGAGTAAGAAAAATTAGAGGAATCTACAGCTGTGCGCAAGCGCGCTGCACTTCATTTAAGCCGATCAGCCGCGCGCATTGTCATACGGAGCTGTGATACGTACCATTATAACCATACAATAGAATAACAGAGACAACTCGCAAAGGCTTCTCGCAGGGCGACCCAGCGCGCGGTCAGACGTCCAACACCGAACTAGTCTTCAAATGCAACCCGAGGACCAAGTCATCTTTAAAGCTTGTCGTGGAACGCATCGAGAGGAGGGATTTCGGGCTTGAGGCCTTTGCGTGTGCGGATGCTCTTCACGAGTTCCTCGAGCTTGGAGCCAGGCTCGAGGGGTGCTGTATACACAACATCAGTGGGAACCCCGTGCAAACATACCACGGAAGACTTACATCCGCTCATCGCCTCCCAGTGGTCGAACACCGACTGCGGGAACGCCTGCCCGCCGGTCGCCGCGCGCAGCTCCGCGCCGAAGCCGAATGACTCTGCGATGGGGAGGAACGCGGTCACGACGTTCATCGGTGTGCCCGCGCGGGGCTCTGTGCCGACTACGCGTCCTCGCCGGCGGCTCATCACAGAGTATACGCCGCCGAGTGCACCCGAAGGACATTGCACCTCGACGCGGTACACGGGCTCCTGCAGCGTCGGGCTCGCGAGCAGGCACGAAGCGTGGCACACACGCCTGAACGCAGGGATGAGCTGGCCACCGCCGCGGTGCACGGTGTCCGTGTGTAGCTGGTAAGCGTCGTCGTTAGAGGAGCGGGGCAAGACAGAAGTACGGGCACGGGACGTACTGTCGCATCGAGGATGTTCACGCGTACGCCGCGCATAGGTTCGTCGCAGAGCACACCGCGCTTCGCAGCTTCCTGGAAGGCCGCGACACACGAGTCTCGAATTTCGGCCATGTACTGCACGCCCTTTGTCGCGTCGGCGAGGATATTGGGGCCGGTCGTGTCCGGGCCGAAGCACCAAATCTTGCGGGCGTCTGTGACGTCCCAGCCAAACTCGTCTGCGAGCAGCCGTGCGCGGAGCTTGACGTCGTCGCGCGCGCTGACGCGACCCTCCTCGATCGCGAGCGTAAGCTCTTCGCCTAGCGGTGCGGCCTTTGCATACAACCGATTGTGCTTGTTCTGCGACTTGGCGAGCGCAACTATGGAGGATTCGGCCGTGACGGTCTCGCGGTAGCCAACGACAGGTTGTGAGACCTTTAGCGGCACACCAGCGTGGTCTTCCTCCAGATCCTAGTGCGACAGTTCAAGAGGGGCAGCGAGATGCCGAACGCAGGTAACATACCTTCAAGCAAATCTCCAGATGAAGTTCACCTGGTCCGGCAATGATGTGCTCGCCAGACTCGTTCGTCAGTGCTTGTACGCAAGGATCTGACTTGGAGAGGCGTTTGAGGCCCTCGACAAGCTTCGGGAGGTCGGCAGGGTTCTTGACATCGACGGCGACCTGGACGACGGGCGACACCGAGAACTTCATGACGCGCATATTGTGCGCAGTCTCCGAGGTCGTGAGCGTGCCGCTCTTGAGAAGGAATTGATCGACGCCCGTAAGGCCGACTATATTACCGGCGGGACAGTCGTCGAGCGGTGCGACGGAACGGCCCATCATCAGCACTGTACGCTGGACGGACTTGAGGTACAGGTCGTCCTTGCGCCCTGGAACGTAGTTCGGGCCTTGGATGCGCACCCTCTGGCCCGCGCGAATGGTGCCCGAAAAGACGCGGCCGAGCGCGTAGAAGCGTCCCGAGTCCGATGTCGGCACCATCTTGGAGACGTAAAGGCACAGTGGTCCACTTGGGTCACAGTCACGGATACCGATGGCCGTTTCGTCGTCTAGTGGGCCCTCGTACAGAGTCTCAACGCGGTAACGCTGAGCGGTAGCAGGGGAAGGAAGGTTGATGACGATCATCTCGAGGAGAGAGTCACCGGCTGGAAGGAATTTACGCATGATAACCTTGAGAAGAGCCTTTCCTTCGAGCTCGCGCTCGTCTTGGGTAAGTTTAATGCTGAGTTTGTCGAGCATGGACAGTATGTCTCCCTTGGCGTTCAGGACTGCGTCGAAGATCTTGAAAATGGGATCGAGGACAAACATGTTGAATGCGCGCTCCAAAGGCTTTCCATCGGCATCCAGGGGCTGAGTCGTCCACTTGCGGGTAGTGGGGTTATAGAAGTTGTCGCCCCAGAGCTTTGCCATCAGCTTGTCCTTGTCGACGCCAAACTTGCTGGCGTAACGTTTGGCGAACTGACGCAGAGTGAAGGCCCAGCCATGAAGTCCGGATGCGAAGGCGACGGTGCCCTTCTCGGGGTGAACCTGAACATCGCCGAGAACGGCGTCGTTGTAGGTGGATATGATGACGTTGACGCTCTCGATGGTGCGGCAGAAGGACTGGTAGAGGTCCTCCTTCTCGACCTTGGGTTCGAGGAGCGCGCGATCGACCTTGTTGATGACGACGACCGGCTTGATACGTTCGGTAAGAGCCTGACGCAGGACGGTCTCCGTTTGCACACAGACCCCTTCGACGCAGTCGACGACAACGAGGGCACCGTCAGTGACGCGAAGCGCTGCGGTGACCTCCGACGAGAAGTCGACGTGTCCGGGAGAGTCGATCAAGTTGACCAGGAATTCGTTGCCTTTGTGTACGCCAGTAAGTTCACTACCTCATGGCCATTAGTGAGTCGTTGCTTACCGTCAGTCTTCTGCTTGATGGCGCTGATGTCCTCCTTCTCGACTTCAAAGTACATAGAGATGGCAGTAGACTTGATCGTGATACCACGCTCTTTCTCGTCCGGGCGCGTGTCAGTCCAGCGCGTTTCCCCAGCCTTGGCCGACGCGATGATACCGGCCTTGGAGACCAGAGAGTCGGTCAGGGTTGACTTTCCGTGGTCAACTGCGACGGGCGTTGTAAACAATTAAGCAAGCACGCGGTTCGTAGAGGGTCCGTACCATGAGCGATCACGCTCATATTGCGGATATTAGTCGTTTTATCCATGAGAGCCCGTATCTGGTCTGCATACAGAGGTTAGCAGATAGCTACGCTCCGGGCTGGTTCGACTTGCCTACGGTGAAGTTACTAGCGATGGAGAAAAGCTCAATCATTACAGACATCTAAAGACGAACTGGACACGCTTACACCATGATTTCGAGGTTTGGTTGTGACGATTGCTAGCTGCGTTTCCTGTATAACGAGAACTGGCTGGCAGATATCGATAGGGCCTTCATGCGGACACCTTTATATACATTCGCATCCGCTGAGCGATACCTCGATAATCCTCAGCAAGCGTACCTACAGACGTATAGTAGTCATGTGGAGTCACATCCCAGCGGCCGGTGGCGGGAGCGTCGAACGGTACCGCGAAAACTGACTGGCGTCGGTAGCGAAAGAGGTGGCGAGCCGTGCCCTGATGGACCATGAGTTCAACTCCGCGTCGAGCTATGGCCATCACTCCGCCCGGCTGCCGCGGCTCTGCCGGGCGCTTCAGGCCAATGCTCTTCCCACCACGTTAAACGGACTCGAGATCACATAAACTGTTTCTCCATGCATTCTCTCCTCGCAGTGCTGACATGCGGAGGGTACAGGCCCCGTAGGGACGACACCGCCAGCAGGAAGCCTGACTACGATGTCATATTCGGTTCTCTGAGGGAAAGGCAACATCCAGGTATGTTTACCGACTTCGCCTCGACGGTCTCACCGTCCTAAGTCAAAGTCAGATTCCGCCCCATCCCGCTTCCGCATCCAGGACCTTCCTTCGGAACTGCTTGCCGAAGTCTTCTATGCCTACATTCTCCTCACACATAACACCCGCAGTTTCATATCATTTCCCTCGAAGCCATACGCGTGGCTCGTTATCCGTCACGTTTGTCGACTGTGGAGATCGATCGCACTTGCATACCCAAAGTTATCCAGCCACATACACGTCACAAGAGCCGAATGTGTACAGGATATGTTGGACCGGTCGGGTTCGACATCTCTGTACGTTTACGACATCTCGCATTTCTACATCGACGGACATGCTGAAGTGCAGGCAAACGTTTTTGCCCACCTGGACCGAATTGTGTGGGCACAGACCAAGCTCTTATCTCTGGGTGCGCCGCCGAATTCTGCTGTAACCACTCGCTCAAGAGTATCGGCGTTAAGAAGTCTCACCATACAGTGTAATATTACCAACGACGTGAACTCTACGTTGTGGCCCGACTTTGCCTTTCCTCACTTGGAAGAGTTCAACGGGAGCCATATAGACCTGCATCTCTTCTTAAGCATTCTCCCGCGAGGACTACGCCGACTTTCCCTTGCTCAGGCCTTGCCCGTCCACTGCATTGAGGAGCTAGTCCTGCTTCTCAACGACTTGTGCCAGCTCGAAGAGCTCTCGCTACACGACCCACTCTACGCATCAGATCCCCCTAATGACGCGCACCATCTGCCGGTGCGTCCAACGAAAGCGGCGACACTGGATCGCTTGCGTTTTCTTGACGTATCGGATCGTACTTGTGAAGGCGGCCTTCGCCTTCTCCGGCGGCTTGTCTATCCATCATCGACTCGAGTCAGTCAATTCTATGTTCGCGCAAAACAACACCAATCATGCGATCCTGACATCATCCTCGCCAAATTCCACGGCCCCGACACTCTCACACCGCAATCTCTTGTCATATCCTCGTCCGAAAACGACGCCGTATCCCTGTACTTCTGCATGGAGCGTCTGAAGTTGGAAGACTTGTGCTCGACGCCAGTGGAAGAGGAGTCTCCGTGCTTCACCTTCTCAGTGCTGAACGCTCCAGTCAGCTTCCTCGGCGATCTGATTCAACAGCTTCCCTTGTCCAACATCCGTGTCGCGTACATCAGCGAATGCTTCAGCACGGGCAATCTTCCATGGCGCGCATTGTTCCTGCTTCTCGCATCCGTGGAGGAGATCGGAATCGCTTGCGAGATGCTAGGAGGTGCGGACCATGGGTGGGAAGGGCGCGTGGAGGAACTTGAAGCCGACTTCGGTGACGTTAGACGGCTATTCCCGGCCCTGACAGTCGCTAGACTCGTTCATCGAGCTCGACAATCCCGGCATGTCGCACAGAGGAACGAGTACAGTCTTTCCGACGTGCGCATCCTTGCGCATCTCCTATACACCGAGGCGGAGAGGCCGCCGCGTTCAGCCTTCGCAGATGGGCATCCGATTACAGTGTTATCGACCACCATGAGGGGCCGAGGCCGCAGCCTACCGTAAGGATCCTTGTAGATATACCGAGCTAGGAAAAGCTGAAACCGTGCAGGAGGCCCTGACGTGAGCGGCAATTGAAGGCAACAACCTCAGCGCATAACTCGCAACTCTTTAATCTTCGTCGCATGTATGCTTTGGCGGGGACTGTACTCCGAGAAGCCGAGGGACATCGATCGCGATAGATCTGGCAAAGACGAGGCCGTTTGTCACATGCTAAACTTTTGAGAATCCAGTTTTCACGGGCCACCTCGGCTTCATATTATAGACGTCTTGGAGCTGACATTTTCGCACTAATTTTCGAGTATGACCGACATTTCTTCCATGAGCACAAGACAACAAAACACGTTCTATGCAAAGACTTGGGCACCGTATACTTACAGCTTTGTTACGATTACATTGTAAGGATGCAGTTTCGCACTCCGAGCCACGTCTTGCACGCGTTTGCTCGTCCGCAAGCGCTGGTTCGTCCTCAACCTGCTCTGCGTAGCAGGCTGCGACTCCCAGCTCATCTTTGTCACACAACCTGGTTATGCATGGCCGTAAGTATTCGAAACTTACTACCATGAACACGCTGCACTCAACGTGCTGTACATTCTCAGAAGAGAGACGACTGTCCCTCGTCAATGAACGAAATGCGTTGTTTTCGCTTGCGCAATCCTTCCCTGTTTCTTCTCGATACGACGTGCCCTGGGAGACTACAGAGGAATCAGACGTAGGCGGAGTGACACTGTGCTTTGTGGACTGGCTCATTGACGACCCGTTCTACTCATCGACGTGCAACGAGACCCTCGAGTTCAACATCGAGTACAGGTGCAACTGCCCGTGTGCCGTCATTCAAGACGCTCGGTCTGCGCTCGTTGAAGAACAAATTCTGTTGCGGTCGTCTCGACGCAGACTGTCGCCAGGACTCTCCGAGAGACTTGGAAATGGCGCCTTTGCTGAGCTTTACTCCGAATGGTATGCGTGGCGTCGTGCTTGAACGCGTTCGTTATATGATCGTTCAGGTCGACTGCCTGGACACGGTCACACGGGACGATGCTGGTTCGTCGTTGAGCCGATCGCGGAATATGACCATTGTTGGGGTCGTAATGCCAGAGAAGCGCATGTAGTGCGTTGGGCAGTTATGATGTCTCCGATCGTGACGATTTGGAGTTGAAGAACTTGCTGGCGAATAGGGAGCGAATTGTCGTATACCTGACGGCGGAAGAGGCGCCTCACGAACCCGGCATAGGGCAAGGTATCTGGCTGCATTTTAGACAATAAGCAGCCATAGGAGTGCATTCACCATTTCCTAGCAGTTTTTAGCCGACGTTTGTAACGATGTTTGGCTCATCATCAGAATTTGCTCAGCCCCCAGATATCAATAAGCGCGCGAACGACGACTCTTCCGACCACCACGAGCTTGCAATCTACACAAGATATCCGCTCTGGAGTATACGCCATGCAGGCTGCTCAGGCGATGTACAAGTCCCTAAGGCTCAAGTTGCGCCAGAAACCTTCGGAGGAGCGTACCGCCCTGGACCTCGGCTCGAGTCACGGTGGCAGCGCAGGGCCAGACTATGACTTGATATTCGGTTATTGGAGGATGAATCAAGAGCATGGTGAGCGGGTTGCATTCGTGATCTGTGTGTCGTAGTGAAGGCTAGCCCAGGTACGGATTTTAGTCGTTGCCGGGTGCGGATCCAAGACTTGCCGCCCGAATTGCTCGCCGAGATCTTCTACGCCTACATTTGGCTGGTACACCGCGTGCGGCTCTTGGGCAACTCGCCGCCCAAGCCATACGCTTGGATTGTCATTCGCCACGTCTGCCGCGCATGGCGAGCTGTCGCACTTACTTTCCCGAAGCTTTCATCTTACATACACGTCTCCACACTTGAATGCGTGCAGGATATGCTATACAGGTCCGGCACGGCCCCTCTATACGTGAGCGACGTCTCGAAGGACTTCTCTGGATCACGGATAGAAGCACAGCAGGAGGTATTCCGCCATCTCGAGAGGATCGTGTACGCTATCGCTGCGTCGCCGCCCTGCGATGGGCGTAGCCATGCGCCCCACGAACGGACCAAGATATCAGCGCTGAGAACTCTCGTGTTACGAGAACCTCAAAGCTCCCTCTGGCCAGAGTTCGCCTTTCCCTACTTGCAAATGTTCGTCGGCAGTGCCCATCAACCTCGCCTGCTTCACGAGATTCTACCGTCGACGTTACGACATCTGACTCTCATTGGCGGCTTCTCCAGATACCCGCTGGACGCTCTCTTGGCGCTGTTGCATGGCTTGCCCCAACTCAGAGAACTCTGCTTAAAGCAACTGTCGTACATCGATCAATCTGAGGCCAAGGACCTGCCAGGACAACTTCATGTCCCTGACAAAGTCACCTTACCGCGCTTAGTGTGGCTCTACATACATGGCCGCGGGTACGAGAACGGCCACGACCTTCTGCGACGGCTGTCGTACCCCGCTTCTGCTACCGTCCAGCAGACGTATCTGCACACGGACCGTGACCCTCTGGATCTCTCTCCCGACGTCTTTCTCGCCAAGTTCATGTCTTCCAACAGTGTACCTCCCCAATCTCTGACAATTTATGCCGCGGAAGCCCAGACGATAGAGCTCTACCTCTGGACGGAGCGCCTGCCGCTCGAGGTCCTGCGGTCCGAAGCCAGGCGCGGCGCGTCTGCCCGCTTCGCGTTCTCGATGTCCACGGCGCCCGCCGCTTTCCTCGCAGCACTCCTGCACAAGCTGCCGCTCACCGGTGTGCGCGCGGCCCACCTGCAGGAAGGGCCGGGGCCCATCCACCTCCCGTGGGCGGGCGTGCTCTCGCGGCTCTCGTCCCTCGAGGAGCTCTCTGTCGAGTGCGGGGCGCTCCGCAGTGCAGAGCGGCACCGCGCAGACGACGCTGCCAGCCCGTGTGCTGGAGACGGCGCGGTCTTTTCCGCGCTTGCCACCGCCGTCGTCCACCATGCGGCCGTTGAAGGCTCTTCTCCAAATGGATACGCAGAGGATAGTCCGCCCTCCGCCTTGCGCGTCCTTGCACACAACCTGTGTGCACGACCCGAGACCCTTACGAACGGCCGTAGCGTTGCCGTGCAGACAGTTTCCCCACCTTGGGCGTGACCCCTGCGGCTAGCGGCCTCGCGCAGACTCCAGCGCCACAAAGCCTTCGTTGCAACCGACGGCCATGCCTAAGGAGGAAGCCGAAGAGCGTACTGTTACAATTTTTCTGTTTGTCCTACATATACAAAGGGTGGGATATAAAGCGATACACTTTGCGCAGCGACGTGGAAACCCGGATGCCGAAGAAAGAGTCCCTTTAGATCGTGTGACCGAGGTTGATATGCACGGCCTTGACGGCGGTGTAGCTGCAGCATCGTGTGAGTCAAAGGGATAGAGGGCGGGATAGAATATGACGTACTGCTCGAGAGCGTACTCGCCGAGCTCGCGACCGATACCCGACTGCTTGTAGCCACCGAAGGGAACCTGCGGATGCAGCTGGTTCGCGCAGTTGATCTGCACCGCCTACGTCAGCACCTCACATGCTGTCAGGTCTAGAGAGGGGAACGCACCCAGGTGGTACCCGCACGGAGCTTCTGCGCGCAGCGGAGCGCACGGTCGATGTTCTTGGTGAACATGGCCGCGGCGAGGCCGTAGATGGTGTCGTTCGCCTGGCGCACGACGTCCTCGTCGTCCTCGAACTTGATCACGACGCCGACGGGGCCGAAGATCTCCTCCTGGACGATGCGCATGTCCTTGTGCGTGTCGGTGAAGATCGTCGGCTGGATGTAGTAGCCCTCGTTGCCCCAGCGCTCGCCGCCGAGGTGCACCTTCGCGCCCTGCTGCTTGCCCGAGTTGATGTACTCCATGATGCGCTGCGGGCACCCGGTCAGTGGTGCATCAGTAAATACAGAGACGGAGGACTCACGTCGTACTGCTGCTGCGAGACCTGCGGGCCCTGGTAGGTCTCCGGGCTGAACGGGTCGCCGAGCTTGATCTGCTTGGAGCGCTCGGTGAAGCGGCGCAGGAACTCGTCGTAGATCTTTGCGTGCACGAAGATACGCGAGCCGGCGCAGCACGCCTGGCCGTGGTTCCAGCTGCGCCCATGACATTAGCGTCGAGCACACAGTCCGAGGCTGGACGACTTACAAGATACCGTGGATGGTCCAGTCGACGGCCTGCTCGATGTCACAGTCGTCGAAGATGATGTTCGGGCTCTTGCCGCCGAGCTCAAGGCTGGTCTCCTTGAGGTTCGTCTTCGCGGCGGCCTCGAGGACCTTGCGGCCGACGATCGTGGAGCCGGTAAACGCGACCTTTTCGATGTGCATGTGGTGCGAGATGGCGTGGCCGACGGTGTGGCCGTAGCCGTTGATAATGTTGATGACACCGGGCGGGAAGCCGGCCTCGACGGAGAGCTTGGCCGCAAGGAGCGCGGTGAGCGGCGTGAACTCGGAGGGCTTCAGGACGACGGTGTTACCGGCTGCGAGCGCGGGGCCGAGCTTCCACGACAGCATCATGACTGGCGGAAATGTCAGAAACTGCAGGATTGCACCTTTGGGAGGACTCACGGGGGAAGTTCCAGGGGATGATCTGGCCGACGACACCAAGAGGCTCATGGGTCGTGTAGACAATCTTCTCCTTGGAGGTCTCGATGGTATTGCCCTGGATCTTGTCCGCCCAGCCAGCATAGTAGCGGAAGGTGCCGATGGACATCGCGACGTCGGCCTTCTTGGCCCACGAGAACGTCTTGCCGTTGTCGAGGGCCTCGACGGCGGCAAACTCGTCGGCGTGCTGCTCAAGGAGCTCCGCAAACTTGTACAGGAGGCGGCCGCGCTCGTAGCCGGGCATGTTTGTGCCCCAGACGGTGTCGAACGCGCGCTGGGCGACCTCGACGGCGCGGTCGACGTCCTTGGGCGTGCCCTCGGACACGCGCGTGATGAGCTTGCCGTTCGTCGGGTTGATCACACTGCAGGCAGAGCGTGCGTTAGCATCGACGCGGCTATGACGCAGGCGCAGGCTGCCCGTCGGCTATCAAAGGCGCAGAGTTTAATAGCGGGCCAATGGGCGCCTGGCTATATGAAGGACGCGTGCGGGGGTTGTGTGTAGCTCAGAGGGTCGATGGGCCGTGGGTGCAAGGATCGACAGGGTGGGCAGCACAGACAAAGTGAAACGCAGGACTCACTCGATGTGACCACCATCTGATCCGTCAACGAACTTGCCGTCGATGAAGAGGCCCGTCGGGATCTCGACGGTGCCCTTGAAGACGGGGGTGTCGAACTTGTGGACGAAGGTCTCGGGCATCGTGGGCGTTGCGGGGGATGGTGGAGGGACGAGGACAGGCCGTGGGACCGTTGGGGGCCGTATTATAACGTCGACGAGGATGCCTGTCCGTCTGACCAAGGCAACGCCCACTCCGCTAATCCCCTTTCATCCTCAGGGACCGCAACGGTTGAGCCGAACCGGACTGAGAATTCCCTGCAGTCCACGATCCAATCGTCATGGGGTCAGCAGGTCAAAAACGATCAGCCTGGGAAGGGGCACCTGATTCTATCGATGCAGCACCTGTCGGGTGCCCGTTGGCTGCCTTGATGTCTCGCAATGATTGCACATTTCATGCTCGCGCTCCCACGCGTCGCAGAGCGCGGCCACGACGCTGCTCAGCAGCTCGTGCAAGTGTCGTCGCCCCCGTCGCGGGGCGTGTGCTTGGCGGCTTGGGCGGGCACGGCTCAGGGGCCGCCCAATGCGGGGCCCCGCACGGGCATCAGGGGTTCTAGCCTGCGTGTGCCGTCATGAGATCGCGCTCGCCCTCCCGCACACTCGTCGCAAAATTCGCGTGGCGGCGACTCGGAATCCCAGCGGTGCTCACACGCTGCGCGGGCGCAGCACACACACACTCCCGACACTGCACAGCTGACGGAACATACATGGCTCAAGGCGTACTCAGGGGATGGGTGGTCTTTACTTGTGCATTGTCGCTAGAAGACAAGGATCGACAGGAAGGGCGTGCTTCGCTTACACGTAGGGCTGCATCTGACCAGCAGTCCAGCTCGCTGGCGCCCTGTCCGCCTGGAAGCGCATCTCCACCTCTTCGAACACGGCGACGCGCTTCGTGACCGCAAAGCCGAGCTTCTCAAACAGGCGCATGCTCGCCTCGTTCTTCTCCCCGATGCGCACGACGAGGCGGTCGCGGGGGACAGGGAGCGGGGCGGGGGCGCCGGGTGCAGTCGCGTACGCGAGCAGCATCTGCAGTGCTGCAGAGGCGCAGCCGCGTCTCCGGTATGCGGGCTCTGGGAAGCACACGGGGTCAGTGCGACCTGGCCTGGCCCAGAGCCGCGGCGGAGGGGCGCAGAGAGACCACTTGCCTGCGATCATGATTTCGACTTCGACTTCAAATTCAGGGTCGGCCTTGTCTCCTTTCAGGAATAGGTTGACGTCCCCAATCATGGTCAGCGCGGCGCGAGGATCGTGCGGCTCGGCAGCGTCCCCGCGCGCGCAGACGATAAACGTCAGCTCTGCCCCATGCGGTCAGGCGGCAGCCCGCGCACAGCATAGAGGGTCTTGTGACTTACTGTCTTCATCGTTCTGCCACTTCTCTTCCGCGATAGCAATGAACTGGTGTTGCGCTTGGACAAACGGAGCGTGGTACGTACTTTGCATTTCGTATTCCTCCTCCAGAGTCAATGGCTCGCTTGCGGTGAGCTCCTGCAGCTCAGGGCTCGACATCCACTCGTGATACTTCTACTACGTGTGCCTCGTGAACCAAAGATAATGCTATGGTGGAGCTGGGGACACGAACGGCGACGTGCTCTTCTCTGCAAAAAGCCAGCGTCAGACCGACCGACGTGCCAAGACCTGTGGCACGCACCTGTACGGCACCAAAACGACCTTCTCTCCAACGATCATCGTATTCTCGTTCGCCCGCATCGTGTATGCGGGTGGTAGGAAGGATCACAGTCCGAGGATGTGGGCGACGCTGCTGTTTGACTCGGCGAGCACGAGCCAAGAGCGCTGCTGCTGAAGCGCTGACTAAGCAGCGCCTTTCCTAATTCGCGTTTAGTCCAACAAGCTCTCTCGTTTACACGACCTTGCTCGCCGCGAGTCTGACATGTTATTCGGCGTTGGTAATACAACGCATGCTGAAAGCAGTGTTCCAGCAGAAACTCGGGACTTTTATCGGCATTGAACGCCTACATGCTTGGTTGAAGTTGAAGCGTGCCAGCGGCGGGCAAGCAGAGACTGGACAGCGTCGGCACAGCCGAGCGCAAGAGAGTTATTGTGGAGGAGACAGCGGGGTACTACGTGTTAAAAAGAACATGGCCTTTGTCTATTCGCTCAGGTATCTGGCCCGATTTGAAGTTGGTTAGGCAAATCCGGGCGTTGCCGAAGGCTCCTGCAGTCCCGAAGCACGGCGGCTCACTCTCTGGGACGACCACAGGCATTGGTTCTACTGCATCAGATGTACTTACAGCCGCTAACACCCGCCCTTCACCTCAGGCCTCAGTGCGTGCAGCGACCTCGGAGCTGTAGAGCGCACCGAGCGTCTCCATGTCGCGTGGCTGTCTCACAGCGCTTCCGGAGCTGGACCGCAGCGCGCCGTCGTGGCGTGTCGGAACAGCCAACGCCCCATTCTGACATTCTGCGTCTCAACAGGCAGCCTGGGTGCGCCTGCTCGGGGCGTCTCGGGCGTCGTGCAGGCCTTGCACACAACGCACCGCGGGGCACATCGGGGCAGGCCTGCCCCAGCGCCCCAGCGCCCTCGGAGCGCCCTCGGGGGCTCCCATTTTGGGACAGGCGCCCACCTTCGTGGCTGGCGTCTCTGGGCGCGTCGGCCGAACTCGCAGGGAATCCCGACCGCGCTCTGGTCTTTCGAAGCATGGACAGAACAAAACTGCTATATAGCTCGCTGCTGGGAGCAACCCGCGGACGTTCTCCCCTTCTGCCTTCCACGCCGCCTCCGTTCCCTGCGCCCCCGGCTTCGTGCGCCCTCCCGCATTCGCACTGGGCGCAAAGCGGTGCGGGAACCCGCGTGCTCCCGTGCGTCGCTTCTTCGCCGTCATTAACCAGCAAACGACGCTCTAGCGCCGCAGGACGGCACGGAAATTTTCCTCGCTGCTGCCAGCAACGCAGCATATATTCCGCTGGGGCAGCCACCGCGCGTCGTGCTGTCTCTCTGCTCCCCCTGCCAGCCCAGCACGTCTCCCCTCCTCCGGCGGTGCGGACGCCCCTGGCGCGGGGTAGGACGTCGCAGGGGACGCGGCCGTCTGCCTCGCCTGCGGTGCGAGCTCGCCAGCCGCGTCCCCCGCCGACGCCAGCCGTGGCGCCGCGTCGGGCTGGCGCTGCTGCCTGCGCATAGGCCGCCGCGACGCGCCTGAAACGGGTCGCGGACGCAAAGGAGCCACGGGCGCGCCACCGACGCGCGCGCGGCTTTGCGCCCACGGTGGCCGTGGCGTCCGCTGCCCACCCGGACATAACGCCGCACGCGCGCCGCGATAGGCATGCAGGCTGCGCCCGCCAACTGCGCTCGCACATCACGCTGGGGGGCTCCCGACTCCAAGCCGTGAGCCATTGTCGCTCCGCCCGCGCCCGCAGGACTCCATATTAACCTTGCGGCCACACCTGGGCCCCTTCTCCTCTCCGCGATGTCCTTCTCCCCCCAACGCCTGCGCAGCAGCGCGCCCCGCGCCTTGCCTTTTCCTGCCGCGCAAGTCTAAAGCTTGTTTTCTGGTGTTCTCTGGCTGAGGCCCGCCGTCTCGCGCTGTCCGCCCGAACCTGATCGTCGCTCTGGAAACTCGCTCGTATCTCCCGCGGTTTCGCCTTACCTTCCGTGCAAGCTCGCGTTTCCACATCGCGTGTGCGGGAAGCGCAATCAATGGGTGGGATGATCAGGGGTGCGGGAGAGGGGTGGGTGCTGTTCAATTGAGGGGCCCTCCAGGTGCGTCTTCCGCTGTTGTTCACAGTGAGACTCCCGCGCGGCGCTGACGGGCGGTGCGGCCCAGGCCTGCGCTACGCCCGCCGTCTTGCGGCTGCGCCTCGGCGTGTGTCGCGCTCGCTGCCTGGCGACACCGTGATGCGGCGCGACTCGTCTCGCCGCCAACCGCCCCCGGAGATTGCAGGCGCATCCGTTTCGTCTGCTCGCAGAACCTTCTCCTCCAACGATGTGCCTTGTCCCGAAAAGGCAACCGCCGGCCGGCGGCGCCAGAAGCGGCGTTGCATCCCTCCGCTCGGCGTCGGCATCGGCGTCGGGCAGCGCCTGGTGCCCCATCTCGTCATCGGCTGCGCACCGAAGCGGCCGCGGATCGTCCATCTCCGTGGTCTCACACGCTGCCGAGGGCTTCTCGTGCGCGCCCGCTCGGGTACGCGCCTGTGCGTGGTGCGCGGCGCCGTGTGCAGATGGCGCGGGCCTCTCCACCGCCCGGCGAGGGCTCTGGGAAGCCCCACGCCCATCTGCACGAGACGTAATCGCGGCGGCGGGCAGGCGGTCACAGGTGCGCCTCGCCCCGCCGCGGCCCGCGCCTAACGGTGCTCACATGAGCACGCCCGTCCCACGCTAGCACGGAGGCGAATGTTCGACTAGTGCGTTGCGCGACAAATTCACAGTCAAATTCGGAATCGACGTCTGGGTCTGCTCCGTGCGCGGAGGACCGAGACAGTGGCCTTGCTGCACGCGAAATAGGGGGTGTGGGCTCGGCGATCGCAGTCTTGGAGGCGTGCGCGCGCGGGGCGCCTGCTCGCTCGCCCGCCCGTGCTCACCAACGCCAACTCAATAGACGGCCATGCCAGGCACGGCCACGCAGGGTGGCCCGCGTCTGGGGCAGACACTCAGCAGCCCGGGGTGGCTGGGCGGCCCCGCATGAATTTGGCGAGTGCACCGCCCGCCCGCCCGCGGCGATCGCGTCCTGTCCTTGGCGAAGTCATCCCCACACACGCGCTGGCGGCGGCCAAGCCTCGCCTCCCCGCATGCCCCGTCGGTTGGGGCTGCGACGCCCCTGTGATGGCGGGGGCTAGGCGGGGCGGGGTCGCAGGCTGGCGTGGCAGCTGTCGGGGAGGACGAATGTCGAGGATCTGCCGGGGCCCACCCTGCCCCCCTGCCCTCTTGCGCCACGCAAGCGCGGTTAGACTCGCAGGCTATTGCGGACACGCGCCCCGTAACGCAGATTTATCAGATGTTCCTTTGCGCCCAGGGAGAGAGCTCCAGCAACCGCGGCCGGACGACCAATCGTCCCGTGCAACGCCAGAGAAGCGCCGCCGGCTCGAGCGTCCATCACGGGCAGCCCCTTACATAAGCCGTGTTCATATAGGACGGGTGCTCGCCCGCCTCGCCATCCTTGTCGTCCCTTGCCCCCGTCCCTCGACCTCCCCTCCTCGCCGCCTCGCCCACTGCACTTGACTGTTGCCAGCGCCATGTCCCACATCGAGAAAGCCGAGGCTGTCAGCGACGTGCCCTCGCTCACGGAGGCGCACCGGGTTCACCGCGTCCCCGCGAAGCGGCTGGGCAACCCAGGCCCTCTGTACGTGGTATCTCCGCCGTCCCATGGGCCCGCACCGCTTACCCGCACCGCTCCTGCAGGGGCCTGTTTTCGTTCGCGTCCACGACGCTCATTCTGTCCTTCTACAACACCGGCGTGCGCGGCATCGTCGCGCCCAACGTCGTCGTCGGCATGGCCCTCGGCGTCGGCGGCCTCGCGCAGCTGCTCGCGGGCATGTGGGAGTTCGCCTGCGGCAACACCTTTGGTGCTACCGGTGAGTGCATGCCCCCTCCCGCATTTTTTTCGCCGCCCCCGTTCCCAGTCGTCCCCGTCCAAAATTTCGGCCGCGGCCCGCGCACAATCGCAGGGCGTAGCACTCGCCCCTAATCGGGCGTGCTGGCGCAACCCCACTTCCTGATGCGTGCCTTTTACCCCACACGATCGAACCCTCTTCTCGGTTGATCCGTCCCATTCTGCCGCGGTTATCGTCCGGCGCTTCCGTCCCTTTAGCCCCACTGCCGATCCCCCGATCTCGGAGTCAGCGTGACTGACCAATATCTTTCGCGATTTTCCAGCATTCTCCTCGTACGGCGGCTTCTGGCTCTCGTTTGCGAGCCTGTACCTCCCGAGCTTTGGCATCATCGACGCCTTCAACGGCAACGAGAGCGAGATCAACTCGGCGCTGGGCATCTACCTCATCACGTGGTTCGCCTTCACCTTCCTCATGCTGTGCGTGCTCTCCTCGTGGATCGCCTGTTTCACCTCAGCTAATGCCGTACACCAGCATCGCGTCTCTGCGCCGCAACATCGGCCTGATCGCGCTCTTCTTCTTCCTTACCGTCACGTTCATGCTCCTTGCCATCGGTAAGCTTCTCGAAAAACCCCCGTGCACGCTGTGCCGCTGACACGCCCCTCCCCCGCCTCTTTCCAGGCAAGTTCCTCGCCATGGATGCCGTCGGCAAGGCGGGCGGTGCCACCGGTGTCATCACCGCCCTCATCGCGTACTACGTCGGCCTCGCCGAGCTCCTCGCGCGCGACGAGAGCTGGTTCACCCTCCCGCTCGGCACGATCGCGAAGCGCGTCGACTAGGCGGCGTCGCCGCCCCTCTCCAGACAGGTGCATTGGCGGTCTGCCGTTATGTGTTTTAAAGCCCCCCAGTATACCATGTCGTAGCGTGTTTCCTCGGATGTCACCTAGCGTATGTCTGCCCCCCTTATTGTGCACGTGTCTCATTATCACCCCCATCGCCCCGCTATGTCGTCTCTCTTGTGTTTGTGGATCCTGGATATTAATGTTCGTTTTCATGTCGCCTCGTTCCAACTCGCTCTCGTGTGCACACTGTACCCGCGCCTGCGCACGCCGACTGCGCCCCACGCTCGTTCCTGCCGCTTCGCCCAGCCCGGCCGACGGACACTGGACTGGGCCCTCTGTCTCGGACTCGAACGTTTGTTTGTTTGTTTGTCTAACATCCTGTCTTTTCTGTGCCGTTTTTCTACATACCCCGGACGCTGTTACACCACGCACCCGCGCCCCGCATAAACCGTTGAGCCCCTTGTGCGCCTCGCCGACCAGTCGATAGGACGTGGGCACGGCGTGCCCCGAAGCAGGCACGAATCAGGGCCTGGCACACCCGCGGCGTGCAGTCCCCGCCAGACGCGTGTGCGGCGCTCTCAGGGACCCTGCATTGCGCCCTGCCAGAACCTGAGGGTATGATGAAGAGCGTTGATTGCGTGACGTCTGTCACCCACCCCCCCTCGGGCGTCGCGGAGGCTATCTCTGCTCGTGTGCTGCTTAGTTAGCTGCGGCAATGATCAATGAGGACGCAATAATTAGTCGGCTTTGCGCGGGCGCGCGCGAGTCGTGCGTGTTTGTTCGCACAATGGGACGGCGCACAGCCGGAAGGGCATAGCACGTAACGCCATTCTTCGGGGGAAAACGTCGGTGTGCACAACGCGTCAGCCCGTTCGCAGCATGACCGCTGTTAGAGGCGCAGGTTGAGTCGTTTAGGCTTCGGGCCCGCGGGTGGAGGGGGGCGTGGGCGGCTTCCGCCGCGTGCCTCGCCGCGCAATAGGCTATTACACGCACACCGGCCGGCGGCTTCGACGTATGTTTACGGTTGCGGCCCTGGGCTCGGGGGCGCGATGGGGGAACAGGGCCGCACGGATGCGAGGGGCGAAAACGCGGTGCGCATGGGGTGCGTGGTGAGGGTTCTGCGGCCAAGGGTCGGTGGGGTGGCGCGGGTGGTGCGCGTAGGGCGGGTTACAGTGAGAGGCCGGCACGGTTCTGGTGGCGTCGGCGAGCGGGTGTGGCGATGTGTCCGTGAAGAGATGGTGGGGCCGCTCTGGGCGGATAGGGCGCGTGAGCGAGCGGTCTGTGAGGACGGACGAGCAGCGCGCGATGCAGCTCTGAGCCTAACGGGAATAGATTGCTGGTCACGCGCTGCCACTAGCTGAGAACCGCTATTCTTGTCGGCATTGGGCGTCGGCGGGCTCGGGTGCACGGACACGATAGACGCACCCCAGGTGACGGTGCTCCTACAGCCGATGGGCGGAAAGGTAGCTCAGCCCCTGAAAACTAATGATGGCACCGGTTAGCCGATGACCACGGTAGCCTCGATGACGAGAAGCGTCATGCGCGCGGGCCTGCGGCCGCCTCCCGCTTCTCGTCCAACACGCTCATGGTGCAAGTGATGGCACCAAGGCGGGCGGTCTAGTGGAACGCGTCAGCAGCTGTACACACTAAGGATAAACGAGTACCCACCTCCACGACCAATTCCGGGATGTGTGCAGCCGGCATCTGGGATCGGCTCGGGCACGAAGTTGAGAGGTAGCCGGGGACTGCACTTGTGATACCTAGGCTATGCCACACTGAGAGCATGAACAGCGCAGGAACGCATGCGCTAAAGCAGCTACCCGCATTACGCTGGTAGCAGATGATTGCCCGAACACGGCACGGCCTCCAGAGCATGTCGCCTTGTTAGAGGCAAGCAGTGCAAGTGCTGGCGAAGGCTACGCGCAACCAAGAGGTGCCCGAATACCCCGTGCTGCCCGCAGCCTGCACCGTACAGGCCAAGCCCGACGTAAAGGCCTCTACGCTGTCGCCCCGAGCGGTATGTCCGGGTGCCAGGGTAGCCCGACGTCCGACTCCCGGTTCTCGAGGCCGCGCCAAGAGCACACATCTCGGAACTGCGGCGGGGCTCTCCATGTCAAAGCGCTCTCAATTTTCTGTTCCTTGAGTACAAAGTGGAAAAAACCGGGGGTGATGCGATTGCACGCAGCGCGAGCAGGAGGCGGGCAAAGACCAGACGGCGTGGGTATTTTGACGCCCGACGCTTTGCTTGTGTTCACAAGCGCCAGGCTCAGGTTTGGCTCCGCGGCGCCCGAGGGAGCCCGACGCTGCCTTTCTGGGAGATGGGCGCCTTGGAACCGCGCTTTGCACGGCCACGGTAAGGTTTGCCCTGGAACTCGGCGGGCGCGGGCTCGACCAACATACATGTTGACCGCGATTATGCGTGTGAGCTACACCGGTGCGCAGCCTAGAACGCATGAGCGTAGTGTGCTGTGGAAAACGATGCCGAGACCGGGTGTCATGACGTGAGGCTGTGTTGTCGTCACTCAGACGAAAATACCTCAGGTTCCAAGTGGGTACCGCGAACAACATTGTTTATCTCCGTAGGATGGGCAACTAGGGGATGCGGGTCCGTGATGCATACTTTGGTGAAGCATGACTACTACAAATAGCAAGTCATTTCAGCTCCGGTATCCTTGTGCAAACACTGTTCATTGAGGCGGTCATAGCTGTGCGCAAGAGATACGCTACAGAAAAAAAATCGATTAGTATGTGTCATTCCATTCTATTCCTAGTCGAAGGACACAGGCCGCCACTCAAACCAACATACTTGCCTATTTTGGCCGGAAGTGAGGCGCCTGCAACTGCCCTTCCGGACTCTCCGGCTTGAGTTCGCAGTCTCCGCTTCACCCTCACGCTCGTCTACTACCTTGATGTTCGAACATAGTTCAGGCTCTCGCTAGCAACTCGCCAGGATTGTGTCGCAAGAACCACAACTTTATGGCCGCTCTTTTCCTCAGGCATACCCGGTTCCCCTATTGAACTGCAATCACGTCACTATCCCGGGCTACAGCGAAAGCGGCCACTACCATCTGAGTAGCCTCATGCTCTTTGAGGACCAATGTACGGACATGGAAGTAGCCGTATGCAAAGCGGAATGCTTTTAGGTAGCGAAGGAGGTGCTGCGATAAGGACAGCAATCATGAGTTGCGTTGCAGGGACCGAGGTGAGGTGAGGCATTTGTTGTACTGGACGAACGCTGACATACTGATGTAAAGCAGGTGCATGAGCCACGTATTGTCAAGGATAAGACGGTGCAGATCTATCGCTGGTCCGTGCACGAGCCTCTCGATTGCATCGGCAGCACTCTAGGTCTTCTTGGCTTTAATTCGATGCTCCTGCCCGTCCTCAGCACAAAGCGCAGAACAGCGGTCTGACTCTGCCTAGCCGAGCCTCGGATACGCATCCCCGCTGCTCCATGCTGTTTTCATCGTGCCCTTCTGGAAATGTCGGTATTCTCCTGTGACTGCCCTAGAATGATGCTCGCGTTTCTCGTTACCTGGGGACCCCGTGATACAAGCGACGACTGCTTATCACACAGAAAATCCAGCTGGGTATCCTTCTTCCGTAGCATGGGGGTACTTCCCTCAGAAGCCGTCTATAGGCGGGGCTTCGCCGACGTTTTTGATACCCGTCCTTTGCCACAAAGCCCTCGGTTCACTGCCACCACGTTATGTCCGGTATAGGGGTTGCGATCTACTTATCCCCGTATAGACCAAACTTCCCACATTTCACGCCCATATAGCTCAGCCAGTTTGACGCCATGTGCTGCTCGGTTTCACGTCGCCAGACTTAGATCCCCCGCAGACCTCATCAAGGGTATGGCGGGAGAGGGCTGCTTCCGTGGTACGCGCTCTCCAGCAGCAGCAGCAATCCGGGGTGTGCCTTGGCGAGCGTGGGGTCGGGTGGAGGATGCTCTTCGTGCCTCCGAGCCTCGCGCCGTACGTAGTGATCCCGAAGTCTTCGGTATTCATGTCGTGCTTTGGAGGCTGGCGTCGCCTGGCAGATGACCGTGCACCCTGACCTACTCCTGGCTGAGCATCTCCTACGGCCGCGGCGTGCCTGATCACTCGCTGGGCGGCACAGCCTAATGCAGGCCTGCATCAAGGGCCCCCTGGCGCGCGGCGTGTTCTGGACTGGCGTGTTCCCACACAGGAGCCTGCACGCGCGACGGGCCCTCGCGCCTTGGGCACACATTTGTTTCGAGCACCCGGCCACACCGCGCCATGTGACACGGCCAGCTGATGTGCCCCGCTGCGCACCGTCAGGAGGCGCAACAGGAGGGCCCAAGTCGCTCGACGCGCGCCGTGCCCCGCTTTATAAATTCCGCGACCACGGCAAACGGGCACCTCTCAGGTTCTCTTCCGAGCACCCGGCCAGTCAAACAGTCGTCCACTCCCCAGTCATCAGCACTCTGAAATGACAAAGATGCGCGCTGTCGTGTATGAGGGCCCGTTCAAGGTCTCGGTAAGGGAGGTCGAGAAGCCGAAGATCCAGCATCCCTGTGACGTTATCGTCAAAGGTGCGTCCCAACTCTGGCTCCCCTTTCCCGTCGGGCTCACCTGTGCGGCCAGTCACCACGAGCTGCATCTGTGGCAGGTAAGTCCTTCGCGGTGTCCATCACGTTCGCCTTTGATAGGATCCGCCAGTGACCTCCACATGTACGAGGGACGCACCGCGGCCGAGCCCGGCATTGTTTTCGGTCACGAGAACATGGGTATCGTCGACGAAGTAGCTGACGGTGTCACGGTGCGTCGACACGCTCATCCAGATGTCAGATCGTCAGAGCTGATTCTCGGTCCCTGGCGCAGCTCCTGAAGAAGGGAGATCGTGTCGTCATGCCGTTCAACGTCGCGTGCGGGCACTGCCTAAACTGCGAGGAGGGCCGCTCCGCGTTCTGCACGGAGGTCAACCCCGGCTTCGTGCGTCTTAGTTCTTCGCCCCTGTTTGCCTTCACACCGACTGACTCGCGCAGGCCGGCGGTGCGTACGGCTACGTCGCGATGGGCCCGTACTCTGGCGGCCAGGCCGAGTACGTGCGCGTCCCGTTCGCGGACTACAACGCGCTCAAGCTCCCGCCCGGCAAGGAGCACGAGGAGGACTTTGCGCTCCTTGCGGACATCTTCCCCACGGTGCGTCGCATCTCGCCCCTGTGCAATGTCTCATACTGATGTTGCGCGCAGGGCTGGCACGGCGTCGAGCTCTCTGGCTTCCGGCCTGGCGAGAGCATCGCCGTCTTCGGCGCGGGCCCCGTCGGCCTCATGGCGGCATACAGCGCTGTTCTGCGTGGCGCGTCCGAGGTGTACGTTGTCGACCGCGTTCCTGAGCGCCTGCAGAAGGCGAAGGAGATCGGCGCAATCCCCATCGACTTCAGCAAGGGCGACCCTGCTGAGCAGATCAAGAAGCACCGCGGCGGGTGTGTGCGCCCCTATCTTTCTACTGAAGCGACCCTGACGTCTTGTGTGCAGGCGCGAGGTCGATCGTGGTGTCGACGCTGTCGGCTACCAGGCCGTATCGCCCGACGGCAACACGGAGAAGCCGAACATCATCCTTGAGGGCCTCATCGCCGTTGTGCGGCCCACGGGCGGGCTCGGCATCCCTGGCTTGTACGTGCCCAAGGACCCTGGTGCCCCCGACAGCAACTCGGCGAAGGGATACATCACGTTCCCGTTCGGCAAGCTCTTCGAAAAGGGCCTCACCGTCGGTACCGGCCAGTGCAACGTCAAGAAGTACAACCGCTACCTGCGCGACCTCATCATCGCCGGCCGGGCCAAGCCGAGCTTCGTCGTGTCGCACAACGTCGGCCTCGACCAGGCAGCGGATGCGTACCAGAAGTTTGACAAGCGTATTGACGGCTATACCAAGGTGCTCCTGCACCCCTGAGCGACCCCTACTGCACCATGTCTCTTCCTTGGGTTGACGTCGCACTCTGTGGTTCAAACTGTACGAATAGGAAAAACGGAAATACCAAAGAAAAAGGATGTATATTAGGTCAATAGTGTATTATCATGCCAAGTGGATGAGCACAGCCTGAGATGGACTACCCCAGCATCCCAAAAGGGCCTCTTCAGCCGCCGCAGTGCCCAACGCTATGCGGTGTCCGAGGTCTGCGAGCGCGGGTGACGACAGGGACCCCGGCCGAGACTCCGCTACCACCGCCGCTCGGGGTTGCACCCGACCACAATCTTCATTTCTCCTCCGCATCCAAAACCCCTGCTTTGCCCGCTCATGCAGAGAGAGCTGCGCTGCCCGCATGCGCAACGTTAAGCTCGTAGTCGTCGGCGCGTCGGGCGTCGGCAAGACGAGCCTCCGCAACCAGGTCCGCACCCGTCCCCCGCTCCCTGCCCGCTCGCACGCCCGGTCCTGACGCGCCTGACACCCCTGCACCGTTCCTTGTTGTGCGTGAATATCACAGTATATCTCGGGGCGCTTCACGACTGGCTACCGTGCCACGATTGGCGCGGACTTTATCACGAAGAGCGTACCGCACCACGCCAACTCGGAGGAGCACGTTACGCTGCAGATCTGGGTGAGTGTTCGCTGCTCTGGAGCTAGACTAGAGGGACTCGGTTGTGCCGAAGGGAGGTGATGGAGGGATTCTCTGTATCGTCGTGTAGCGGAGGAGGGGCGAGAGCCAACACCTGAAGTGCAAGTTGAGTTGTCTCTTCACTCACATCGCTTTCACCAGGACACGGCGGGCCAAGAACGCTTCTCGAGCCTATCTTCTGCGTTCTTTCGCGGTGCAGACGCTGTGCTGCTCATGTTTGATGTCAATCAGCCGCAGACACTCGAGGCACTGCGCAAGTGGTGGGACGACTTCCGAGACAAGGCTCCCGTACCCGACGACGAAGTGGACAGCTTCTGCGTCGTGTTTGTGGGCAACAAGATTGACGTAAATCTACAAGGTGGTGCTCCTTCAGGACCTCAAGCTAGCAGTGGCGACACGCGGATACGCCAAGAACAAGCCCTCACCTTCATGCATGAACTGATACCACCTCCGCCGCAGCCTCCGCCATTGACCCCGCTGGTGCTGCCTCTTCATCCTGCCCTTCCCTCAAACGATACGCTTGCAGCGAGCGAATCCTCCATCACTGTCAGCATTTTCACACCATCCCCACCGCGAACGCACTCGATCGACATCGGCGTGTGCAAGCGCAAAGGACCGCGCTCACGGAGCCGGTCGACGCTCTTCCGCGGGAGCACGGTCGGCACGATGACGACGACGCACACGCTCTCGGTGTACCACACACCGACGTCCTCGATTTTCGACACCTTTGAGTCCGCACGCAGCTCGCCGGTGCGGTGCTCGCGCTTCGAGACACCGCCGCGGTCGCGCAGCATAAGCCCGGTGCGCGCCGCGCGCCGCCAGCCCTCGTTCTCGTCCACGCTCTCCGACGCACAGACGATCACGCCGAGCCTGTTCGGCCGCTCGCGCGGCGGCACCCGCTCTACGACGCCTGCGCGCCCGCAATCGCCGTCGCTCTCGCCAGACGCGCCGCATGTGCTGCCTACTCCGCCGCCCCCCGAGCGTGGCCCGCGGCTGTTCTTCACGTCTGCGAAGACGGGCGAGGGGGTCGCGGACGTATTCGAGTACGTTGCGCGTCGGGTCGTGCAGCGGTGGGAGTACGAGGAAGCTGTCGAGGCGCGCACGCTCCACATGCAGGACACCAGCACAGACACCATTCGCCTGCAGCACGCCAGCGAGGCGCGGACCTGGCGAGGTGCCGCGTGCTGCCGGTCGTAGACCGCTCTTTATGGGTTATTATTCACTGTTTCCTGTCTCGGTCGGAGGACGTATTTAAGCCCGCACTTTATAGCATAGTTGTTGAACATTCATTCTAGGATACATACCGTCTTCTCTCCTGTTCTGTACCACATGCACCACTATACACACTCGATCTCTCCTTTCACCCCGTTGGCCGCGGAGACGCGAGTCTGCGAATACATCCATTTTGTATACTACAAGGGAAGAAATGTGACGACGCGAGAGCATGGAACAGAGGAAACTCAAGCACAATATTTGTTGCTACAAACAAAAATAGTGGAATGGTGCACATGTGTGTACTTGCCGAAAGGAGGGTATCTAAATCTGTCGTGAATACCGCGGGTGCTCGCCTGGTGCACGCTGCTCTTGGGACTGATCGACAGCCGAGTAGGGACCACAGCCGAAGAGCTCTGGCACGCCAGACGGAGACGGAAGCACAGCGCATGATTTCCAAGGGTTGATAAGAGTACATCCGCAGAGGTGGGTATCGGGAGGGATGGCGGCCCTCCCGTCGTGCAAGCAAGGATACAGACAGGAAGGAGACGGGTGCAAGCATGTACATGAGAGAAGGAAATCGATGTGTATGGAGTGATGCGTGGCTGGAGAGGGGCTGTAAAACTATGCATCGTCTAGGTCGTCGGCGGGGATGCCACGCACGCCGCCACTCTGGGTGCGGCCGCCGTCGCGCGCCTTCTGGGTGCGCATCTGAGGAATGCGGCGCTCGCTCGTCGCCGCCGCGGGCTCGTCGTGGTGCGTCGCCGGGAACGGGTACTGCTCGGGCTTGCGCTTCGTGTGCTTCTTCTTTGCCTTCTTGTGGTGCGCACGCCCGACGTCCGAGTACGAGCTCTCGCTAGTCTCGCGCGTGATCGTCGCTTGGGACTCGAGCAGCTCCGGTGCATCCTGTCCCGGGGAGGTGCGGTGGCCCACATGAGGGGTAAACTCTGATGATTCCCATTCTTCGTCGTCCTCATCGTCGAAACTGAGCGAGTCGGCCTGCGAGCTGCCTGTCGTGCTTGTGCTCGGCTGTTTCTCAAGGTGACCAGGTGAACGAACATCAGAAAAGCCGGTGCGTCCAGGGCCGGGCGTTATCGGGTCGACTGGGTCGTCCTCAGTATCGTCCTCTTCGGGCGACTTGGAGCTGGTGCTGGGAAGGCTGGTATCAGGCGATGCAGAACCCTCGCGCATGTGGTCGTCGGCATCAGCAAATTCGTCATCTTCGTCTGGTAGGTCGAAATCGGGCTCAGAGATACTCTCCATTCCCATTTCTGAGTCCGAATTCCAATTTGGCGGTTCGTCCTGCAGATGTAAGACCGGAGCCTTCGATCTGCGGTTCAACTGCAGGAAACAAATAATGAGCAGATATGCTAACTGTCAAAGCGCATGATCGTACCTCGTTGATACGGGACTTGAGATCCTGCCATTCCGACTCATCCTTGCAAAGGAACCCAATGAGCATGCTAGGGTCGAGACCGGAGAGGTGCATCTTCCGGACGCGGTCGCAGTGGAACGTCTTCAGCTCTGCAGCAGAGTACGCCAAGCAATAATGCCGTTGGACGGGATCGAGGTCTTCAGTCTCCAAGGCGAGCTCGCGAGAGTCCATCTCTGAGTCGTCCGGAATAGCACTTGACGTCCGCCAGCGAGCATGCGAGCCTGAAGAATGTGTGTGCGATGTTGTCGTCACGTACGAGGCCGCTGTCGTGCTGGAAGAGGTCGAGATTTGATGCTGGAGTGGGGATGGTGAAGCCATACGTGAGAACGAAGAGCCAGAACGAACGGATACAGGAGAGGTCGGCGCGCGAACATGCTTGACGGGGGACCGAGGTGACCCTCGATCAGAAGGCGATTGCGGCTCAGGGGATGTTGAGCTATGCCTTGACGCGGTAGGCGAGACAAGAGGCGACAGTTGATGTTCACCTGATGGCGGAGGACGGAGGGGAACGGCAGGACGAGCGTGGTGCGGATCCAGGTAAAAGAGGTTATCTGCCTGAGAGCCAACGAAATAGTATGATGAAGAGGGGCGTCCGCCTGCAATGCCCACGGATTGAGGCCATGTATACAACGTCTACTAGATGGTGAGGTTACAAACATCTAGATTGTGAAGCCACGTACCTTCAGGGTATCATAGTATACCGGGTTTACACCGTCAATTCCAAGACGATGACCGATGAGAATCAGGACAGCGCGGTCGCCCCAGACGCGGCGGGTGTGTCGACGCGGTGACCCAATACCACTGTGAGACGCAGCGAAAACTTCAGATTCATAGATAGTACCCCCGTCTGCGGCAACGTGGACGCCGAGGCCAGCCTCGGGAAAGGCATGTACGAGGGTCCTAAGGGCTAGTCAGTTAGCATCCGGTTGTGGCGGCGCAAACACGCACTTGATAGCACCAGCCGCAGTACTCGGCCCAAACCACTGCCCAACCTTTACGCCAAGCTGCTTCCCAACGAGGGCCATCCTGTGTACGCTGAATGGGCATAGAGGGGAGGGATCGTCGAGGAACCAGGTAATGATTTGCACATAGGTAGCGTAGTCTGACGTGTATACCGGGTGTGGAGGCTTCCGCCAATCTACACACAGCTCATGATGATTAGTATCCGCATACAGTGAGATATGATAGCCACGCACCTCGACCCAGATGCACATGTATCAGTGCGTTGGCCAGCAACGACTGTCCCGTCCGCAGCATACATCCCCACCCCGCATCGCTCGACCAACACTTCTCTCCGCCTAATGGCCAGTTCCACCTCTTGGGCTGAGGACTCGTGCTCAAGGCTGCTGCATCTGCGGGTGATGCATTCAACTCCTCTAATGATATGTCGCGGATTGGGTGAAACTGGGAACGGTAAGTGAGCCATATCCGAGACGTGAAGTCAGCGTAGAACACAGGGGGCCAATGCCGGCCGGGGTCTTTCGACGACGCGGGTTGAGATTGCGACAGGGAGGGGTCTGCACCAGACATGGCAGACGTAGGGGAAGATGAAAGCGAGTTGCGGAGTGAAAATGAGCGTCGCGAATCTACGGAGCTGCGGCGACCGACCGAAGGCGTGGGGCTCGGGGCCGGCTCATACCCTGGATGCTCGACGCCGAGGAGCCAGATCGAGTCAGTGCACTTGTCGGGACTGCGTCGCTGTCGGTGATGAAGCGCATGACCTTGTCGAGGTGGCCCTTCCCGTGCTTTGCGGCGGTGATCAGCGCGGAGCTTTTGCCCTTCGGGGACGCGCCAGATGGGTGCTGCTGGGCGAAGATTTGTGGGAGCTGCTGCGGGAGCGCAAGATCCGTCGCGGACGAGCTGAAGGTGTGCGAGAACCAGCCTGAGAGCCGGCTGGGCAGGTCTGCGAGCCGCGTGCCCGACGACGAAGGGTAGTACGAGACTCCAGGATACGCCTCCGACAGCGGCCGGTCGCCTCGCGAGCGCGAGCGGGGAATCGCAACGGGTTCGACAATCACAGGGGTCTCTTCGCCGCCCTCCGCTATGCTAGGATGCTGCTCGAGGTCGCCGTGGTCGAGGGCGGGGCTATCGCTCGGTGGGGTATCTTGCCGCCTGTCCATGCTCTCCCTAGGCGATGTGGGGCCGCTTTTCCTGCCCGATTTTCGCATGACGGAGCTTCTCGTGCTGCTCTGTGTCCGTGAGAGCTCAGATATCGAGGATGAGGAGCTCGCCGCGCTGTGTGAAGACTCAACCACAGACTTTGACCGATCGCGCTGTTTCTGGAGAAACTTGGGCAGTTTGGGGCCGTGCGGCGTCGAGGGCGGGGAGGAGGCCGACGGCGAGTGCTTCGATGGCTTGTTCGAGCTCGACATCGTCGTCGAGCGAGGGGTCGTCGCAGTCGTGATCGTCGTTGCAAGTCAAGATTGGGACGCGCCCGACCGCGCTGCCACTCAGACTCGGACCACCACGTTCACGACGTCCCTGCATTCCTGCTGCCGCAGCGCTCTGCACATTTCTGCGCTGTTCAAACGCGGCCAGATGCCCTCATATACCCGCTTGAGGCTGCCGGCGTTGCTAGTCGCTGGAACTGCCCGCAGACGCACGACTCAGTCGCCCACATATATATGTATCTACCGCACAAAGTTTCCGAATACAACCTGACTCAGAAGCAGTGTAATTCACCAAGCAGGCTCAGTCGAGTAGCACAGGCAATGTTTCATGATCAGCCTGCGGATCGTGGCCGTATCGCTCGTTAATGTCCGCGCACGGCACGAGGATGACATGCCTTTACCAGGCGTAAGCTGCGTTCAGGGTTTTTGCCTCGCGTCTTCTATACAGAATGCCCAATGGGACCGTGATATTCGGCCTGTCTCTGTCCAGACTGGCCCCGCCGCGTGACAGCCGACGGGCATGTGGTCAAAGCTTTGCGGTCGGCGGCTTGCCGAGGTTGGGAAACGTCGGGGGTTTCTTCTCCATCGCGCCCTTCAACGCAGCGGACATGTCCTGATCGTAGAAATGTCCCTCATCAGACAATGACATCAGAAATACTGCGCCATACTGTACTGACCGAGGTCTGCAGCATGGCACTGTTCCAAGTTGCGACGTATTCTAGATTGCTTTCAACGCTGGAAATTTGGAGAAAAGTTGGCCTACAAGCGAGAAGTACGAGAGAACGAGAGACTCACCTGTTGTCTCGGGCATGCAGAAGGACACGTTTCGTGCCCACGACTGCAATCGGAGATTTCTGTGCGATGATTCTCGCTGTCTGGAGAGCAGCGTCGATGACTTCTTTGCGGCTGCCGGGAACCACTCTTGAGACAAGGCCCATCTGCAGCGCCTCCTCTGCGCTGAACTCTCTAGCTGTGAACGCCAGCTCGCGCACGAAGCTTTGGTTTCCGGCAACCTTGGGCAAACGCGCTAGCGTTCCTATGTCCGCCGCCAGACCAACATCCACTTCCTGTCACGTTTCCCAGTGAGCAATGCGCAGAAGTAAGCGGCGTGATACCTGCCTTGACCGAGAAACGAGCGTCCTGGGCGGCAAAGCGGACATCGCAGGCAGTCGTGATGTCAATCGCCAGTCCATATGCCACGCCATGTATGGCTGCAATGACTGGGACGGGACACCTCTCCGTTGCTGAGATAGCGTCCTGGAACTGCGTGATAAATACCCGAGCTTGCAGTGCCCGGCGTCCTGGGTCTTTTTCAAAGGAACTCATTCCGCCAAGTCCGCTGACTAAAATGACTAAGCCCAGGCATATAACTAGCAAAAATACCTTGCTCACAGTCTATCCCTGCAGAGAATAATTTCGGCAGGGCAGAGGAGAGGACGACAGCACGGACGCTAGGGTCCTTGCTGATGTTGTCAAAGACCTGGCCGAGTTCTGTCCAGTATCTGCAGCGACGTGTTACAGTCCTGAACACAGACCTGAAAAGGGGCACTCACGCTTCATGGAAGGCGTTCACTGGGGCTCTGTCCCGAGTTCCTTAGCGCATGCGACTTGCGTCGGAAGTCATCGAACGTACCGTGAAAGCTCGACGAGGAGGACATGAGGCTCTGGTTCAGAGACCTTGATGAACTGCCCAGATAGATCCGTTCTTTCCACCATAGTTGTCCGTTCCTCAAGCTGTAGACTCGCCTTGAAGGACGGTTGTCGAGAGTAAGTTGCGCTAGCGCTTCCGTCGGGCTGGATCATGCCAGCTGGCATGTGTTTACTACGCACCGGACACAGGTACCAGCTCCGCTGACCGGTGAAGCAAACCCTCTGGGACAGTTATTCGTGCACTATGCATAGTACACCTGCGTAAGGTGCCTCGTGGGCCTTAAATCAGTCACGGAGCCTTAAATGCGAGGAAGTCAACGAACGCTAACTTAGACGGCCTGTGGTCGGAGGACCCCTGGGACTTCACCGCAGACAAAAGCTCAGTTGCAAGGCGTGAGATGACGATACGACATTTCGGCAGTAAGTTCCAGTCAAATACACGGTCACATTTACACCATATTTGCCAAGCTACAATGCTTACGCCCTGACAATATGCCACATTAGTTTTGGAATCCGTGGTAGCATGTCCGTACTTGTTCTTATGTTTGACAATGATAGTGCCATCTGCGGAGTTGCTGCAGGAAAGGGCTTAGCGACCTGAATCAGAGAAGACTCGTAGTAATTTCCTACCCGTGATGCAAGGCGGCATGCCAGTGAGTTGTGTTGCCTGTGCAGAGGAATGTCAGCAAACGATATAACAGAGGTAGGCGTCGCTTAGCGAACCTGACTTTTCCATGAACCTGTAAGCTGCCAATGATTTCCAGTGCGTTAGGCGAGAATCCAGGTATAGGAAAACTAGAGACGTACACGTAGGCACTTCGTTGGTTTGTGCGCGATATATACCATTTCTGGTAGTTGTTGCTATCATTTTTGGCCTTACAGAAGACCGTGTCGCTCTCGTCGCCTGCATAGAAAGGGCCATGTAAGTATTTTTAGAGCGATTACTTTCGGAATAGTGTGCATTTTTACTGACTGGGGAGCTCCATAAATGTGCGGCTAGCAGCATTCTCAATTGTATGACCCCCGGTGGTTTCGCTTATTATCCAGAGCTGACACGCAACCTCCTTGTCGGACATCTCGAGCTTGTATAAGCCTTCACCGGCGCACCTATTATATCAGCGGATATCAGCTGGTGCTACGGTTAAGTCAATAAGGTACCGTGACCATCTGTGCTGGAGCCTGGCAGATAAGTAACGGAGTATGAGTCGAAAACCAATGGTTTGCCAAGCATAGTAGTACATACCATTGTGCACCTCCATCACGGTTCCTGTTCCATAGTTCTGGATGAAGTCTGTAGCAGCCTGCCGTTTAGCATGTCGCATCGAGACC
>MJGA01000044.1:0-142484 GCA_001910725.1 Phanerodontia chrysosporium
GCGTAGGCTTTGAATGGTCTCGGGCAATATCATGGTTTAGGGAATTACTTCAACGTATGTTGGACATGACCTCCTGCATTCGACGTCTAACCCCGCCACAGTTTACCCTCCAACCTAACAAGACGTCAGTCTCTGTCCGCCCAGACGATCGCTACTCATACTGTCTCCTAGGTACCGCCTCCGCCTCATCCACACGGGATCTCTCGCCGACATCCGTTTCAGCGTCGACAACCACCCGCTCACGGTCATCGAAGCGGACGGAACACTAACCGAGCCGACGGTCGTCGCCGGTCTCACGCTTGCAGTCGCGCAACGCTACAGTGTCCTGCTCACGACAAACCAGACGAATGGCTCTTATTGGATGCGCACTCTGCAGCAGACGGACATGTTCACATACAAGCTTCCCGGCCAGAATCCCGACAATCGAGGATTATCAGGTGCGTTCCAAGTTCGCCTCACCGGAGACGAAAGTGTCTTTGACACAAAATTCCAAGCTACGGAACGGGCACGGGTCCGACCCTTCCTCCAGCCAAGGAGGACCCCGGTGCAACACTTGGCGGAATGCAGCTCAATGACCTCGATCCTTATACCCTGCCTCCTGCTGTCCCCGAAGCGGTCCCTGATAATACCAAGTATCTCAATCGTCGTGTCCGTACTTCGCCCACTTACATGCGTGCCTCCTAGATTTTACCAAGTCTCCTTTGAGTTCGACAACCTCCCCAGCGGAGCGTCTCGAGCCTATATGAACGGCACCGTTCGTAGCGCGCACCTCGATTCACACAACTGCGCACTGATAGTCCCGCTGTAGAGCTGGGACCCTCTGCCGAAGACGAACATCCTCCTCGAAATCCAGCGCGCGTACAATGCTGGACGTGCCTTTGCGCCAGAGGGTGCCAGCGTGCAATTCGGGAACCAGTTCCTCATCACCGAAGACAAGATAGAGGTTCTCGACCTGGTTCTGGTGCGTCCCCCATGGCTAGCGAGAGTTGCTAACTCACGCCAACCGCACCCCACCCTGCTTCTAGGAGAACAACGACAACGGTGACCACCCATTCCACCTGCATGGTTACTCGCCGTGGATGTCGGTCTTCTTTTTAGGCTCAGAGCGCCCCTCCGTACTCACTGACTCACGGCAGGATCGGTGTTGGCGACTCCCCTTACGACCCCAACAACGTGACGCTGAACACCGTCAACCCACTGAGGTAATTACTGTAAGTTCTCCTGCTCTCAGAACGGACTGACACCGCCACCATGCAGTCGTGATACCGTCGAAATCCCGGCGAACGGCTGGGTCCGCCTGCGCTTCATCACCTACAACCGTGCGTCCGCTACTTCCCGGCTGCCCTGTCTGCGTCCCCCTCTGACGTCTGCATCACAGCGGGCGCATGGACGCTGCACTGCCGTACGTCGTTTCTGCATCTGCGCTCCCGCGCTCGGTCTCACGCCGCCGCTCGCAGACATCTCTTGGCACATGTCCGCGGGCCTGCTCATGCAGTTCGTCACGCTGCCGTCGGTCGCGGCGACCCTGCCCATCCCGCAAGTCATCGCCAACATGTGCAGCGCAGCATGAGCATCGTCGCTTTGAGCTATCCCGCGATACCAGCCTCGGTGCCGCTTTGCTATCGGCTGCACAGTTCTGCTGTCTGTACGTGTTGATGTGATGTATCGTATGTACGTCTGTGCCCAATCCAGCAATAGCTACCGCGCATGTCGTAACGCACCCCAAGTGGACTCGCCGTCCTTCACACGCTGCATGCCCGTGACTGCGTGTCTGACGGCGTCCTGGAGCAAAGAGCTTTTTCAAGCTACAGCGATGGTCCGCGTCTGACGAAGCACTTAGTACTCAGATATGGGTACAGGGTTCTAGACAGTGAGCACATGCGTGTGGCGCACGACCCTGCATGATGCTGTCGAGTCCGCAGGACGGGCCTGAGACCATCACAATATAGATCATGTCATACCCTGGATTAATACAAGGAAGTGAAGCGGACAAACACAGTACCTTCAGGCACGCAATAACCTTTCGGGGGACATGAGCCCCATCGCCCGCAAAATATGGTCCAACGCTCCTCCGAGCTCGAATATCTTCCATGGTACGGATGGAGAGCACATTACGCATTACAAGCAATACAGATACGCCAGGAATACCACGAAACGGAACGTAATGAGCCGCAATGTCCTCGCAGAGGGACAAGCCTTTTACAACATCGCCGCGCCGACGAGGGCACCGAGCGCAAGCGTGACGACACCCGAGACTGTGGACAGGCGGAGCGCACCAGAGCTCGAGCCACCGCCGGCCGAGCCGGAGGGGCCCGGCGCACCCGCACTCGCAGAGGCGTTCTCCGGGCCAGCGGCGGGGACGGTCTCGTTGAGCGCGGTCAGGTTGACGGGCGCGGGCGCGACGGCGGCGGTGAAGCTCGTGTTGAGCGAGTCCGCGACGAAGACGCCCTGGCCGCCGGCACCGACGGCGGACATGTTCGGCGCGGTGAACGGCACGTACTGCGCAGCGTTGAGCGGGCCGTTGAACACACCCGTCAGGTTCGTGAGCGGGATCGCGTCGCCGGTGATGTTCAGGTTGGTGTAGTTTGTCGCGGCGGCAACGAAGGAGAACACGTTTGAGACTGTCCTGCGAAAGTCGTTAGAGGCGCGACCGGTGTCGTGGGGCAAATTTACTCACTTGTTTGTGTCCTGGCGGCCGAGCGACTTCAGGCCCCAGTTCGCCTCGACCGTGCTGATCGCCGAGTAATGGGTATAGTAGGTGTCGTCCTCCTTACCCCAGAGATCCGCAGGAAGGCCATTGCCAAGGACAAGGGTGTAGATGCGGTTGTTGATCTCGTACGTCTCGTTCTCGTCGAAGGTGAGGAGAATGATCGTGCGGTTGTCGTTGAAGTTCGGGTCCGCGAGCATGGTCGGGAGCCAGAAGTCGAGCCAGTCGCTGGCAAAGTCAATTGAGGTGTCGTGACCGTCGTCGACCATATTGGGCGTGATGAACAGCCACTGCGGAATCGCGCTGGCATTGACATCGGCGACGAGGTCGTTAAAGTTACGAATGCGAGCGAGGCGCGAAGGGACGTTCACTACAGAGTCGTAGAGAATTGGCGGGTTGTGCTTGCGGACATAATAGGTGTATGGCGCTGCAGACTCGTTGAGGTAGTTGGGCGACGTGAAGCTGCGAGTTGCGTGATTAGTATACGGTACTGGGCACGTGAGAAGTGCAAAAAGCGCATTTTGGAGGCGGAAAGCAAGTATGCGCCTATCTAGACAAAGAGGGAGAAGAGGCGTTGAAGTGAAAGAGATGCCCCGAGAAGTGTGAGCATTCGCTGCGCGAGTCTCGAGAGTGACAAAACCCGTGCACAGAACGACAGCTTGGCGGTGAAGGACGAAATTTACTGCATTACGTAGACTTACTTGAAACCCTGGAAACCATCAGTGGGCAGGTTCTCCATGTAGCTGGCCCAAGAAATGTTCTTGTCCTCGAGGAGATCGATGACTGTGGAGATGCTGTGCACGGGATTAGCGGTGGTTATTGCCGAAGATGGCAGGCGACGTACTTGGCAGGGATATTGTACAAGTTATCGTCGCCCATGCCCCAGAAGTCGCCGCCGACGACGGCAGCATAGTTGGGCTCCGAGGGGTGAGTGACCGCGTAGAACTGGCTGAGGAGCAGGCCCTGCTCCTTGAGGGCCATGAACGCGGGGGACGTCGCGGCATCGTTGTAATCGGTGTTCTCGAGCCAGATCTGGATGAAGCGGTCAAAGACCTTTCCGGGGACGACATCCTGCTTGGCGAGGGTGCCGTTGCTCGCGCCGGTGTAGTTGGAGGAGGTGCTGAGGGGCGTCAGTGCCGCGGGTGCGAACTGAGGCGCCTGTGCAGCGAGCGCCGCGGGAACGAGGGCGACGAGGAGAGCGAGCGACTGCGGGAACATGGCTGGGGGAGTCGGGGGACGCCTAACGAGCGAAGGTTCGTGCAGGCCGCGTTAAATGGGGACCGGCGATTGAACCTAAACGTTGGCAAATGGCTCGTCCATTCCGTCGAGCGTTCGCGGCATGTCGACGTTCCTGTTCCTCGCCGTCCGTGGGTGGGCTTCGTGTGATGTGGAGAGCGAGAGCAGGTGGTAATGCCAGCGCAGCGATTGGAAGGCTGGCCAGTCGCACACGACGGAGGATGCACGTTGGTGGTGGAAGAACGAGAGAATCCGCACCATCACTCGGAGGATCATCACGTGACCTACCCCGCATGCTTGCCGCCCAAAGCGCCGGCACCGAAAATGGCTCAACCAGTCCTGCACCTCGTCTCTCACGGGCACCGATGGAACGTTGCTCAGGACGAAATATACCGCCGCATGATGTTCAGCAAAGACACAGCACCCGCTGGTCTCTGCGTGCTGCGACGGAGAATCCTGTCAAGCACGGTGATGTGCCGTCTGGTGCGACTCGGATATTGCATAGGCTCTTCCAGATAGCGGCAGAAGCACGTTCGTATATCGTTCAATACTGGACCGCGATTCCCAGCACAGTGCCTTGGCTGATACTTACGACCCCCCACAGCTGTCAGGCCTGTCCCACAGGACTCCACTCCCACCGCCTCTGCTCGCAATGTCCAGGGACTCTCATGGCGAGCTGGTCGTTCTTAACGAAAAGGCGGCGGCGGCAAAGGCACACGCCACTGGCGGCCGCCGCCGCGCCTTGCTCTACGGCGCCATCGCCGCGCTCCTCCTCATCGTCGCACTTGCACTTGGGCTCGGGCTCGGCCTGGGACTTGGCCTCAAGCACCACCACGACAGCACGGCTCCCGCCAGCACGAACTCGTCCGGGCAGAGCCTCCCCTCGTTGCAGCCCACCCCGCAGAACAACTTTGTCCTTGACGGCCTCGCGGGCCAGCCGCCACAGACGCGCAGCTATGACTTTGTCATCTCGCAGGTCCTCGGCGCTCCCGATGGCGTGAGCAAGCCCATGCTCGTTGTCAACGGCATGTACCCGGGCCCGACCATCGAGGTCAATCAGGGCGACCGCATAGTCGTCAACGTCACCAATCTCCTCGAGAACCGGACGACGATTCATTGGCATGGCTTGGTGAGGCACTTTGACTGGCGTTGTGATCCCTGGCGCAGGCGACGTAGACTTGGGTTTGCCCGGGGTTACAACGCGCAGTCCACGTCGAGCATATACTGACGTGTGATCATTTGCAGTTCCAGAACCAGACGAATTACTACGACGGTACCGCTGGCATCACCGAGTGCGGTATACCGCCAGGCCAGAGCCTCGTCTACAAGTACGTTGTCTGCGTTGCGTAGCTGCCTGTCGCTCAATTGCATGCGCCAGCTTTACGCTTGGCGACTTCTCGGGAACCACATGGTGGCAGTAAGTC
This sequence comes from Phanerodontia chrysosporium, assembly GCA_001910725.1. Taxonomy (NCBI): domain Eukaryota; kingdom Fungi; phylum Basidiomycota; class Agaricomycetes; order Polyporales; family Phanerochaetaceae; genus Phanerodontia; species Phanerodontia chrysosporium. The sequence goes on from MJGA01000044.1 coordinate 5,368, forward strand.
CCTGCTTTTCCGTTTTATAGTATGTCTTGGCTTATCTTGTAGTGCTCGTGCGTCTTGATCTGCGTCTCGTATACGCTCGCTCACCCCCGCCGACGTCGCGTGACTTTAGACTGTACGTTCGATGCGTTTATGCGCTCGTACGTCAATCTCATCCCAGCTCGCAGACTCGACGCAGTACACAGACGGCATTACCGGTGCCCTGATCGTGCACCCAGCATCTCCACCTCCGGTCAAATTCCCTAGCTGGGACCACGAGCTCGTCGTCCAGGTCGCCGACCTCTACCACACATTCAGTTCCATTCTGCTCGCGAGCTACCTTTCGGTAAGAGCCATGCGTTCGCGCCTGTCCTTGCTAATCCAGACATCATCGGCAGCCCTGGGGTATTGATGGAACTGCGGGTGACGAGCCTGTCCCTGATGCCGGCGTAAGCAGTGGTCCACCCAGCTCTACGTGCGAGTGCTCACGTCTAGCAGGTACTGAACGGACTCGGACAATGGGGCGGAGGCGGTGACTACTTCAACGTACGCTGCTTGTCCATCTGGGGTTTGCTATCTCGCTCAAAGCCGCTCTAGTTCACCCTCGAGGCGAACAAGACCTACCGGATACGCCTCGTCAACACCGGGTCGTTCGCGTCGATCCGCTTCAGCGTCGACTACCACACGCTGAGCGTCGTCGAGGCGGACGGCACGCTCGTGCAGCCGTACGACGTCGCCGGCGTCACGCTCGCCGTCGCGCAGCGCTACAGCGTGCTCCTCCGCACGGACAACAGTACTGGCGGGCCGTTCTGGATGCGCGCCGCGGTCCAGAGCGACATGTTCACGTACGACGAGCCGGGGCAGAACCTCGACATCCGCGGCATCATCCGGTGCGCGTCCCCCTATCTCCGTCTGACAGACCACGGGCCTGATGCGGACTCGGTTTCAGGTACGGACGCACCGCGAACGACACCGCGCTGCCTGTCGAGACAGACGACCCGGGCGTCCCGAGCCAGCCCTCGCTCCAGGACATGGACACAGCGGATCTCGTGCCCGCCGTCGTCGCCCCTGCGCCGCCGAGCACGCGCCAGTATCCGCTTACCATCGCGCTCGAGCTCGCGGATTCGCAGCTGTTCCTCGGGTTCATGAACGGCACGGTGCGTCTAGCGTCTCTTGCGTCGACAGTTGCTGACCGCTCGTGCAGAGCTGGACGCCGCTCCAGGGCACGACGACGCTTCTCCAGGCGCGTGCCGCCTTCCAAGGCGGCGGTGTGTACGGAACCGAGGGTGGAAGCCTCCAGTCCGGTGGGCAGTTTATGGTCACCGAAGACTCGGTGCAGGTCGTCGACCTGCTCATCGTATGTGCTCCTGTGTATCTCTGTCTGGGTTCCGCCTGATATGCTCTGCAGAGTAACCTGGATGACGGCGACCATCCCTTCCACTTGCATGGTCATCGGCCGTGGATGTAGGTTCTGAACCATGTCCCGTATCCATCCGATTTGACCATTGTTCACTACGTAGCATGGGCACCGGTCCTGGGCGCTACATTGGCCAACCTCTGAACGCGACGAACCCACTGCGGTAGGCCCTCTTCGCCATCCGCCACCCGATGGGGGCTGACGCTGCTGGCAGGCGCGACACGTTCCTCATCCCAGCCTACAACTGGATGGTCATCCGCTTCATCACGGACAACCCCGGGCTCTGGGCATTCCACTGCCGTACGTCTGCGCCATTGCAGTTTTAGCACACCGTACTCACCGGAACGCGACAGACCTCGCGTGGCACATGGCGGCGGGACTTCTCATGCAGATCAACAGCCTGCCGAGCAAGGCGGCCCAGCTCGACATCCCGCAGTCGATCGTCAACCAATGTGCGGCGACCGTCGATGGTGCGGGTGCGCGGTGAGGTTCAGCGAAGGGAGCTAATTGAATTTGCAAGAAAATGTAAAAGTAGTACGGGTGCAGTGCTAGGTCCCGAAGATTTGGAACGTCCGGCCGATATCGTCAGGCACAGCAAAAGTGCACGAGAGTAAGATTGGGACACGAATCATTGCTTGCAGCGTGCGCGCCTCCTCCCGACATTGAATCCGAGTCAGACGCTGTTGGCGCTAAGCACACACACACGCGCTGCGTGCCGTCCACCACCACCATCTGCTGGTGACTGCAAGTACGCACGCGCAGACGTCGCCGTTGCAAGGCAAAATAATTCAGCGTGTGTTTGAATCTCGTCTCTCATCAACTCAGCATGTGCAGGGCCGATAGCGGAGAAGCACGTTCGTCCGGGGGTCGACTTTCCCGCAGGACATGCGCGCTCATCACTCCATCCCCCGCATCACCTTCCTCGATGCCAAAAAATAATGCCTCTTTTCCACCCCTGGCCCCCCGCACAGTTTCCCGCGGGCACTCTGGCGAGGCTGTCCACTCTCGACCGCCATGGCTGCCGCCGACGCTGAGGACATCGCGCTCGAGGAGAAGGTCGCTCTCCTCGAGCCGCACTTCAACCACGACACACAGTCTGCATCTCCGCGGCGACGCCGGCCGCACGCTGCACACGCCGGACTGCTGGCCGTGTTCCTGCTCGGCGTCGCTCTGCTCGCGCTGGGGGTCTGGGGCACGTACGCGAGCAGCCCCCGGGCCCCAGTCTCCCGCGGGAGCTCCAGCGCACGCCGCACACCCACTTCGTGCTGGACGGCCTCCGCGGGCAGCCGCCGCAGACGCGGTCGCACGCGTTCGTCGTGTCCGAGGTCGAGGGCGCGCCGGACGGCGTGCGTAAGCCGATGCTCGTCGTGAACGGCATGTACCCCGGCCCGACCATCGAGGCGAACCAGGGCGACCGCGTCGTCGTGAAGGTCACCAACATGCTGGAAAACCGGACGACGATACACTGGCATGGCCTGGTGCGTGCGCTTCCCTGGCCATGTGCGCTCTCGATGCTCAGAGCAGAGCAGTTCCAAAACGGGACGAACTACTACGACGGGACGGCGGCGATTACAGAGTGCGGCATCCCTCCCGGACAGACTTTGGTGTACAAGTGCGTATTTCTCTTACTGAGGGGGCCGTCGCTTCATTGTGCACGTTAGCTTTACCCTTGGCGAGTTCTCTGGCACGACATGGTGGCAGTAAGTCCTCCTGGTTTCCCGCGTAAGACTCAATTCTGACAGTTCATAGTGCTCGTACGTCTGACCCACTCTACAATAACGAACAACTGACCTTGGCACAACCGCTCTGCTAGATTGTACGCACTCGATCTATCACCCCTCGCCGTGCGGTTTGACATTGTTGTTGCAGATTCGACGCAATACACGGACGGCATCACCGGCGCGCTGGTCGTGCATCCCACAGACCCGCTGCCGGCGTCCATTCCACCCTGGGATGGCGACCTCGTCGTGCAGGTCTCGGACCTGTACCACACCTTCAGCCCGGTGCTGCTCGAGCGCTTCCTCTCGGTGAGTCCCCCGCCTTGCGGCCAACGCGGCATACCGCTGTCCTCCGCGAACCCCCCGCTGCAGCAGCATGGTGGCGCACGATCGTCGCCTTGCGATCGACCGATGACACGGCGTTTTTCGGGAATGACGTTACCCCCTTTTGCTGACGCGCATTGTCTGTGGCAGCCGTGGGGCATCGACGGTGTTCCCGGCGACGAGCCCGTGCCTGACGCCGGCGTAAGAGATCTCACAGGTTTCGCCGTTGCCAGTGCTGAGAGCGCCCTTGCAGACCCTGAACGGCCTCGGCCAGTGGGCAGGCCACGGAGACTACTTCAACGTGCGCCGGCCGCCGTTTCGTGCCGCGTGCACCGCTCACCACCGCACAGTTCACGCTCGAGGCGAACAAGACCTACCGCCTGCGCGTCGTGAACACGGGCTCGTTCGCGTCGGTCCGGTTCAGCGTCGACCGCCACGTGCTGCGCGTCGTCGAGGCCGACGGCACGCTCGTCGAGCCGCACGACGTCTCCGGCGTGACGCTCGCCGTCGGGCAGCGCTACAGCGTGCTGCTCCGCACGGACAACGCCACGGGCGGGCCCTTCTGGATGCGCGCGACGCTGCAGAAGCACATGTTCAGGTACGACCTGCCCGGGCAGAACCGCGACATCCGCGGTGTCATCCGGTGAGCAACCCGCCGTTGGCGGTCCCCTGGGTCGCTGAGGCGTCGCGCGCAGGTATGGCCCCGCGGCGGACACGACGGCGCTCCCAGCCGAGACGGACGACCCGGGCGTGCGTTCGCACCCAGGGCTTGCCGACGCCGACGACAGGCAGCTCGTGCCCGCGCTCTTCAACACCGCGCCCGAGCGCACGCGGAGCTACCCCTGCGCGTCTCGCTGCAGCTGCACGACTCGCTCGTCATGCTCGGCTTCCTGAACACAACTGTGCGCCCCGTCTCTCGACCTGGCGTACGCTGCAGTCGCTGACACGGCGGACAGAGCTGGGAGCCGCTGCGGGGGACGACGACGCTGCTGCGCGTGCGCGAGGCATTTCGCGCGGGCGGGGTGTACGGCGGCGGAGATGGTGGGAGTTTGCAGGACGGCGAGCAGTTTGTGCTCACGGAGGATTCGATACAGGTCGTCGACCTGGTCATTGTGCGTATCTGCTCGATTTACTTCGTTTCTCACATTTCAATGTCGACCGCAGGACAACATCGACGACGGGGACCATCCGTTCCATCTGCACGGACACCGGCCATGGATGTGGGTGTTGTCATTATCAAGGGCTACCAGAGGCTGATCATGGCTGTTTCTAGCGTGGGCTCTGGCGTCGGGCGGTACATTGGCCAGCCGCTGAACGCGACGAACCCGCTTCGGTGCGCAAGCTGTCACAGTTCCTCCGCCTTCGGCTGACTCTGGCCTTGGCTAGGCGCGACACGGTGCTCGTGCGTGCATACAGCTGGATGGTGCTGCGCTTCGTGACGGACAACCCGGGGCTCTGGGCGTTTCACTGCCGTGCGTGCCCGTCTCGGTGCTTGCTACGAGCGACGGCTAACGGGCCGTGACAGATCTCGCGTGGCACATGGCGGCGGGGATGCTCATGCAGGTGAACAGCCTGCCGACGCGGGCGGCGCAGCTGGACATTCCGCAGACGATCGTGGACCAGTGCCAAGTAGACGTCGGGGGAGCAGGTGCGCGACGCTAGGGCGCAAGGACGGAAGACAAGGGCATATTTTATTTGGATTATGTATACCATTGTGTGCCAACAGGATCGCTGGGGGTTGTGCTGGAGTACGCACCATGGACACCCGGCGCGACCAGCACTTTGCCGCTCAAGACCTGCCGAGGCTTGTCGCGCTCGGCGCCGCGCGCACCCAAGCTCCAGGATCACGCGGTGCAATGCGCATTGCACAAGGGCCAAGAGGAGCACGCAAAACTTCTGGGGGACGATGGGCACTGGCAAGGCGTCCTTGGCCAGTCTGAACGTGCGCCTCGGCGCGGGCGTAGAGTGGAAGCATGCGCGACACTTTCCCCGCCAGAAGCCTGGTTAGCGCGCCGCGTCGATCGCCGGCTCGTTGAGCCGCTAGCGCGACGCGCGGCGGGGTCATCTGGTGTGCGCAACGGAGTCGAAGGTTGCACGCCTGTGGGTGCATGCGCGGCCGCGTGCTTGCGAGGAAGCGCGGGACAGGCGGCGGACGAACCAGGGTTTGGGTCCGCAGCGTCCGCGCTCTGACGTGGGACCGCGAACAGCGCACCGGATGGCAAAAACGGCGCAGTCGGGTCAGTCGGGCGCGCACACACGGCCGACCTGCCACAGCTGCCCAAATTTTTGGTCCAAGGACGAGGCCGGTGCGAGAACGCGCGACGGCGGTCGGGTGACGTCAGCAGCCATCCCGGGAACGCCGCGGCGCGCGTGACCCCCGCGAGGGTGCCCTCATTGGCTGGACGCCGTGGGCTAAATGTAGACACGCGCCCGCGAACGCACAGCGCCTGCGAGACGCCACAACGACCACCGAGCCGCCGCTGCGAGCGAGGCGCGCCCGCCATCGACGCCGCCGCCGCGGGGCTCGCAGAGGCCGCCGCATAACGCAGCACAGGCCCCAGCAGGCGGGACGTCGGCGTCGGGCGTACTCGGACGATTGCGCGTGACGCACGGTCCGTGCCGTGCAGCCCGTGCTGGGACCTGCCGGTGCTGCCGGGGTCTGTCCCGGCGAACCCTGGCTCGCGCGCGCTATCGGCCTTCGGGCGGACTTAGTTCAGGAGGCTGGCACGTCCCGGGGTCCTGTCCGCCGCGGATACATACAGGAGGGCCCCTCGAACGCCCTTGCCGTCCCCCTCCTCCTCTGTCCTTTGTCCCTCGACCACCTCATCCTCGTCCTCCCCCGACGCACGCCCTCCTCCCGCCACCATGAGCGAGAAGCCCAACCGCGCCCTCCGCCGCTGGCTCCTCTACTTCTTCATCGCCTTCATCGCCCTCTGCTGCCTCCTCGCCCTCGGTCTTGGCCTGGGTCTCGGCGTGCACGCACCCAAGGGCGGCGTGAACGAGATCTTCGGTCTCCCGCAGACGACCGCCTCCTCGTCGTCCGCGCAGAGCTCTGCAACTGGTGCGTGCCCCGTTGCTCCGTCCTGATGTCATTGCTGACCCCTGGTGCCTCCCCCCAGGAGTCTCTCGCCGTGCGCCGTCGGTCAAGTTCAGATATGATTCATGATGGGTTAGATCTTCCAAGAACATGTATGTTGCCCGTGCTCTCACACCCTGTGCAGCCGCTGATCCCTTGCAGAACGCACACGCACTGTACTTGCATCCCCTCTATCCTGCATACACCCCCTTTTGCCATCACCCCTACGCAAACCGAACACGAATGTACAAGTGCCGAGCGTGCGCGCGCCGTTGTGCGGAGATTCATCGGTGTCGGACGCACGGGCCGATTAGAGAGGGGAAGCCGAAAACCGAGACTTTGCATATACTGCGCCTGCTACGGACACCGTGACACGACACACTCTTCGACTGTTATACCGCCTACTAGAGCCTTTTGTCCTAATATGCGCCGCTGCGCGCCGTTGTAGAACCACCAAGGGCCCATAATACGACCTGTCCCGCTTTTTTTGGCTACGCCTTATCTCTCGCGAGCCCGTCCGAACTGCACCCTGACGTCAGCCGTCCTGTCCCGACGGCTTTGTGGCGGCCACGTGCGCGTTGTCCGTGCTCTCTGCGCGCCGGTCTGCATGTCGGGCACACGCGGAAGGCCGTCCTGCGAGCGGTAACGTTCTCGATCCTTGTCTGCATGCGTCGCTGATCACCATTAATAGGGACGCATGCCAGCATATCTGGGCTCACGTACTCACAGTTCGAGGGTTGCAGAACTGGCCTTTGAAGCGGCCTGCGAGAGGCAGGGGCCAGACATTGCTTGCCACCTCTTGTCCTTTCCATGCGCGGACGCAGCCTTGTCTGCCACGTCGTGCGTGGCATCATAGTTGGCAAGAACTGCGATGCGGCTAGGCCCCAGAAGCACGAATGTCTCATTGTGCAGCCATCTCGCTGTCCTGAACCTTTGTCATTATGGGCACCGTGTTGTGCCAGTCATTGACTAGTAAAATAGGCAATGACTCAGTCAATTGACTTGACTGCTGACCATGGCTGGGCGGTTTCAGGGTCCTGATCACTGCGCGAGCGGTAAAGAACGGCGGACACTGGCTGGCTCGTCTACATCTGGAAAAACCTCCCGACCAAGATAGGACTAGAATAGCACTAGTCGAGCATAATTAGGAGAATTGGTGTGAATAGGACGAATAGGATTAATGACCAAGGTTGCCACTGGACGGCTGGCTAATTTGGCCTAATTTAGTTCCCGTGTGGACCTCATCGACAGCTAGTTGGATCTGAAAGAGCTCAAAATAGGGTGAAATAGGGTAAGATATTCACGCTGCACTTTGGGGGACCAAGGCATTTGAATTGTGCACTAAGACAACTACCTAATGATAGCGTGTATATGTCTAAGCGTCCTCTGGCATGCCATCCAAGTTCAACCCCTCCAGAATATCTGCCGCAATATTCTGGTTTAACATCTCACGATAACCACTTTTGCATACCATGATCAGCACAGTTTTGTGCAAAACTCAGACAAATACTTACTGCGCATGCTGAAACAGGTCCTTGAGCATCTAGTGGTATTCTTGAGGATGTGTCACGGATGTGACGGCGCAGCCCTATTTTTCGCCGATTTCTGGCTATTTTCCTCGATTAATCCAATGGGCGAGCAGCCCTCGCGCCGTCTGGAGTCCTAGCCGCCCACGCTTAGCGCCTGGTCATGCAGCGCCAGCGCGCTGATAGCGCATCACCCCTAGACGCCAGCGCATCCCGCCGCGCGCTCAGACACTGCCCGGATCACCGGTCTGCCCTGCAACCGGTTCCCCAGATTGCCGAGGAGGCACTGTCATCCCTGATGACTCCCTTCGCCGAGACACGCCGAGCTGATCAGCCTGATGACACAGCCTCGGCCCGACGCAGCCTCGAGACACTACCAGCTGACACAGCCTCGTGACATAGCCCCAGCACAGCCTCGCCGCGCAGCCTGCGTCGCAGCCTCGCTGGCCATGCTGAGCACTGCCCATCAGCTTATGTAATCGTACAGCCTGCCCTGAACTCCTGTAGTATATAAGAGTAGCACTCTTCGCTCCTGTCCGTCATCTCGACCTCTTGGTCAATACGGACAGGTAAGCTGCATTTTGTATTCTTTACTATCTCTCAATAATAACTTGGTCAATACGGACAGTTGAACAAACCGTTCGTCGCTGCGTGATTCGCTCCGCCGCGCCATCTCGTCGACCTCCCCACTTGTGCTCCCTCGTGAAGCGTTGAGCCCCTGCTCCGCGACATTAGGTCGAGATCTTTTGGGTGCCCTAGGCATTTTTCCCCTACCGCTCCCCCACAATACCGTTTAAAAAAGTTTATCCCCACCGATTAAAGCGAGTACGTCGTAGTCGAGCAGCCCGCTCACTCCGTACACGTTGCTGAGGCTTGCATTCGCAGTGCCGAAAGACGTCCAGCTCAAGGACCACATCCCCCAGCGCATCTTCGACCGCCTCCAACGTCGTCGCGAGGCCGGCAACCCCTTCAAGTGGACGGACCGCAAAGTCAAGGCGGTCGTCAAGTACGTGTCCACGCTCCCCCAGCCTCCGCCCTCCGTCCCCTCCATCAACTGGACTGCCGTTCGCGAGGCTCGTGAGGCCGAACAACGCGTAGGCAACCGCATCCGCGAGCAGCGCCAACGAGAGGCGCAAGAAGCCCAGGCCGCCGTAGCCGCCTCCTCCTCCAAGCTCAGTTTGGCAGAGCGCCTCAGCGCCGCCCCGACGTACGAGCCCATCGCCCGCAAGCCCATCGGCATCGACATCCCCAAGTACTCCCCCACCGACCTCGTCGGCATCTTCACGCCCAAGCTCGACGCAACCATCAAGCGTCTCAAGGCCGTCGAGGAAGTCGACTTATTCCACCTCGTCAACAGCGACCGTGCGCGCGGGGTCTGCCAGCTGCTCGAACGACTTCAGCAGATCCGCAACGAGCTCAGCCGCCTCGCCCCCACCACCACGTTTAAGGAGTGGCACCAATACGAGCTAGGACTTGCTCAAATTGGTGACATTTCGTTCATCGGTTTAAGGCGCAACTTCCGCCGTATCGTAGGAGAGCTGGACATAGTGTACCGGGCCGGGTATTGTGACTAGTTTACAAATACATCTCGTGTCGCTCTGGATTACGACTGCTCGCGCGATCCGCATTTCTTTGCGCGAAATCTCGAGACTGGTGAAGTCCGCGACAGCCATCTTCTCGACAGAAGTGAAGGTTGGGAAGACGTCTTCTGCAGCAGACAGCCCTGCCCATATCGAGAAAGCGCCCCACCAGCCCCGCAGCTTCCACCGAGCACTCGAGAATTCCAGTTCGAGCTCCCTCGCTTCGCGCAAAGGCTAGAATTCGCCCGCGCTTCTGCTACCACTCCGAACACTCCCGACCACAGTCCCCTGGACAGCAGCCACCACTCGTCTCCCGAGACATCGCTCGGCTCCGTCCTCTCCGACCACGAACCCGCTCCCTCTCCGCTCGATCTCTCTCGCGCTCACTCCAGAGCCAACACTCCCCGTCCCCCCAACATGTCGAGCACTCCCGGTGGAGCGCCGCCCGGTCCGGCGCCTCCCGACCCCGTTTCTGCTGCGCTCCTGCAAATGGCCCAGGCGATGACGCAGCTCACCAACACAGTCAACACTCTGGCCCAGGCCATCGGTAACAATCACACAACGGTCAACGCCACGGTTAACGCGAACAAGGAGCTGCCCTTCATCGAGAAGCCCATGCCGTTCAAAGGGAAAGGTTCAGACACGGCCCGTCTCTTCCGTGCTGCCTATCGCATCTACGCCGACGGGCAGCCGGAAAAATTCGGCAAGCGCGACGTCAACGGTAACCTCGAACGGGATGCAAACACCGGCAAGATCTTGGTAGACGGCCAGAAGTGGATCGTCGGTGCTCTCTCCTTCATGCAGGATGAAGCGGCCGAATGGGCACGGCAGTACATCGAGCAAGCGGCAGACGGCACACAGATATTCAACGGCTCTCGCGCCACGTTCTGGGAAGCTTTCAAGAACCGGTTTGAGCCCATGGACGAGAAGGCTGAGGCTCTCAGCAAGCTGCAGGCATGTACGCAAGGCAACCGCCGGTTCGCAGAGTTCTTTGCGGAGTTCCAAGCCCTCGCCGGCCGCACGAAGCTCACCCCGGAAGACCTGGCAGCCCGGCTACGGACGAAGTTTAACAAGGACTACCTCGAGCGGATCTCGTACATGGTCAACCCCAGCACCGGCAAAGGCCCCGAGACGTACGACGAGCTCAAGAACGCGGGTTTCGCCATCGACTGGTCAAAGAACAAGCTCTCGCAAGACCTCTTGGCACAACAGGGCAAGACGTCCTCGACTCCGGCTAGCTCGTCGGCGCGCGCCTTCCGCGACCTGAACGCGATGGACATCGACGCTGCGAACATAGACGAGTTGTTTAAGGGTCTCACCGGCACGGATCTCAAGCGCCAGTTCGACGCCGTCATGAAGGACCGCTGCAAGGTCTGTGGCTCCAAGTCCCACAAGTCCACGGACCCCGTTCACCGCGACTCGGTCTGCAACCACTGCGGCAAGAAGGGTTACTGGTCCCGCGTCTGTCGCGCCCGCCTCGAGGGCAAGCCAAGAACTGCCCCCGCTACCGCCGCTGTCCGCGCCTCGTCTTCGGATACCCCGTCACAGGATTCCTCGTCTCCGGCCTCCTCGTCTTCCGGCAGCTCGTCTGACGACCAAACCGCCGCGCTCGCCGCCCTCCGTGATCAGCTGGCTCTGATACAAAAGCAGCTCGGGGGTTTTGCTTAAGGGGCCGGAGTGACGCCGCATCGTCGGTCCCCGTTTCGTCAAGCCCGGATTCAACTCCGGCGCCTTCGCTAGAACCACAGGACATTTCGGACTCTATCCGCTCGTGTACAATATCCGTATTAGATCCCTTCTCGAATCATTACCGTGTACCAGTAAAGCTCACCGGACTCAATAAAACTATTCGCACGCCTGCAATGATTGACTCCGGTGCGACTTCGCTGTTCATCCACGAGGACTTCTGCAAGCAGCATAAGATTCTCACGGTACCACTCAAAAGGGAAATCACGCTATACAACATTGACGGAACCAAGAACGAAGCAGGGTCTATCACACGTCGTGCCAGACTCCAGCTCACTGTGGGATCTTACACGTTTAAGGAGGAGTTTCTTGTCACGAACATCGGTCCGGAGGACGTCATCCTCGGACTTCCGTGGCTCAAGAAATGGAATCCGAACATCGACTGGGAGACGGGAGATGTCCAGTTTCAGCTCCGCGGCGGAGCTGAGGACACCTCGGTTTTTGGTATCCATCAGATTGACGCCAATCGCTCCGAACGCCGAGAATGGCTTCGAGCAGGCATCGTTGAAGACGCCAAGGACGAGGTCTGGATCCTCGCCGGCTACACTTACTCGCAAGCGATCGCTGTCGAAGCCAATCGCGAGAAGTACGCCAAGACGTTCGAAGAGCTGGTCCCCAAGGAGTACCACCGACACAAGAAGGTGTTCTCTGAAGAGGAATCGCACCGCCTTCCGAAGCATCAGCCCTGGGATCACGCGATAGATCTCGTTCCGGACGCCCCGGCCTCGATCAAATCGAAGGTTTATCCCATGTCCCCGATCGAGAATGAAGAACTACAGCGGTTCATCGACGACGCACTCGCCAAAGGCTATATCGTCCCCAGCAAGTCTCCGATCACTTCCCCTGTCTTCTTCATCAAGAAAAAGGACGGCAAGCTCCGGTTCATTCAGGATTACCGCAAGCTCAACGACATCACTGTGAAGAATCGTTACCCCCTTCCGCTCGCCTCCGACATCATCGGGAAGCTCCAGGGCGCTAAGATCTTCACTAAGTTCGACGTCCGTTGGGGCTACAACAACGTCCGGATTAAGGAAGGTGACGAATGGAAAGCCGCCTTCGTCACCAACCGCGGCCTCTTCGAGCCCAGAGTCATGTACTTCGGTCTGTGCAACAGCCCCGCTACGTTCCAGGCCCTCATGAACCATATCTTCGCCGACCTCATCGCCGAAAGCAAGGTCGCAGTTTACCTCGATGACATCCTCATCTGGTCGAACGATCTCGCTTCGCATCGGAAGATCGTTCACGAGGTCCTGGCACACCTCGCCAAGTACGATCTGTACCTTCGGCCCGAAAAGTGCGAGTTCGAGCGCTCAGAGATCGAGTACCTTGGGCTCCTCATCAGCGAAGGACAAGTCGGCATGGACCCCGGCAAGGTTAAGGCTGTAGCTGAGTGGCCGACCCCGAAGAACCTCAAAGATGTACGAGGCTTTGTCGGGTTTGCCAACTTCTACCGCCGCTTCATCAAGGACTTCTCAAAGATCTGCCGCCCGCTGCACGATCTGACGAAGAAGGACACTCCGTTTAATTGGGGCCCCGCACAGGCAGAAGCCTTCGAGACGCTCAAGCGCGCTTTCACGACTCAGCCCGTGCTCGCCATGTGGAGCATTGATCGGCCAACCCGTGTCGAGACCGATGCTTCTGGCTACGCCACCGGAGGAGTCATAGCCCAACGCAACCCTGAAGATGGTCTCTGGCATCCAATCGCGTATCGCTCGCAAACCATGAGCCCCGCCGAGCGGAACTACGAGATCTGGGACCGCGAGATGCTTGCAATCATCGAAGCTCTCAAGGACTGGCGCTAGTTCCTCGAAGGTCTCCCAGAGCCTTTCGAGATCTGGACCGATCATCAGAATCTCCAGTACTGGAAGACTGCGCAGAATCTCACGCGGCGACAAGCCCGGTGGGCTTCCTACCTCGCCGAGTACGACTTCCGCATCATCCACCGCCCCGGCAAGACGCATCTCCTCGCCGACCCGCTCTCCCGGCCCTCCTCGCTGCATGTCTCCGACGAAGAAGACAATCGCTCGCAGGTAGTATTGAAGCCAGAGCTGTTTAAGATAGCCGCCACGGCAGCCTTCGCAAATCCCTCCCCCCTCGAGAAGCGCATTCGCGACTGCTCCGAAAAGGAAAAGGAAGTCGCAGACGCCCTGCAGACTCTCCGGACCAAGGGGCCCCGCAAGCTGCGCAACGGCGTTCTCGAATGGGAAGAGGACAACGGCCTCCTGTACTACCATGGGAAAGTCTATGTCCCGAACAGTGCCGCGCTGCGCAACGACGTCATCAAGTCCTGCCACGACGCGCCGACTGCCGGACACCCTGGGAAGCACACCACCCTCGAATTGGTCTCTCGGTACTACTGGTGGCCGCGCATCTCCGCCGACGTTAGCCATTACGTGCTCGGCTGCGACCAATACCAACGGTACAAGTCCACCCCGCATCCGAAAGCCACCCTACAGCCCCACGACGTCCCTTCAGGGCCTTGGGAACACGTCGGCGTGGATCTCATCACGCAGCTCCCACGCGACGCCAAGACCAAGAAGGACTCGATCGCGGTCTACGTGGACCACTATTCGGATCAGTACCACCTTGTGCCGGTCGACTCGACGATCACCGCTGCCGGCATGGGCGACGTTCACTACACAGACATCTTCCGCCTTCACGGCCTCCCACGCAAGATCTTCTCCGATCGTGGACCCCAGTTTGCAGCTCAGTACATGCGAGCGCTATACAAGCGCCTCGGCATCGCTACCGGTCTCACCACGGCGTATCACCCCGAAGGCAACGGCAAGGTCGAGCGCAAGAATCAGGAAGTCGAGAAATTCCTGCGTCTCTTCGTCTCCCAGCGCCAAGATGACTGGGTCGATTGGCTCCCGATGGCTGAGTTTACCCTGAACTCGCACGTGTCTAGTGCTACCGAGCGCACGCCCTTTGAGATTGTTTACGGCTACACGCCGGACTTTACGATCCCGGCCGGCAAACACACCAAGGTTCCCACCCTCGACGAGCGCCTAGACCGCATGGCTCACGTCCGCAAAGAAGCCGAAGCGGCCCTGCGCCTAACCAAAGCCCGCATGAAAGAAGAGTACGAGGCCGCGAAGAAACGCGCCCACTCCTTCAAAGTCGGCGATCAGGTCTGGCTCAGCACGAAGGACCTCAGCATCGATCAGCCTTCGCCCAAGCTCAGCCCCCGCCAGCTGGGTCCGTTTAAGGTTCTAGAGAAGATCGGCGATCTGGACTATCGGCTCGAGCTCCCGAGCTGGCTGAAAATCCACCCGGTTTTCCATGTCAACCGCCTCAGCCCGTGGCACGATCAGGGCGTTGAGAAACCCCTGCCTCCCAAACCTGTCAAGGTTGCCGGCGAAGAAGAATACGTCATCGAGAAGATCCTCGACAGCCGCATATACCGCCGCCAACTGCAGTACAAGGTCCGCTGGAAAGGCTACGGCCAAGCCGGCGACACGTGGGAAAAGGCAGACAACCTCAAGCACGCCAAGGCCCTGGTCAACAAATTCCATCGCGAAAATCCAGAAGCGCCCCGCAAGCTCGCTGCCACCGCCTTCGAAGCCCTCGCTGCCTCTTTTCGCCCGTTCGTCACTGAAGTCGACGTCTCTCTCCTCTCCGCCTCTGATCGCGCTAAGGCCGATCTCGACTGGGAGGAGGGGCGCCACATCTGACAGCCTCGCGAGGACGCTCGGTTTTAGGAGGGGGGTAATGTCACGGATGTGACGGTGTCGCCCTATTTTTCGCCGATTTTTGGCCATTTTCCTCGATTAATCCAACGGGCGAGCAGCCCTTGCGCCGTCTGGAGTCCTAGCCGCCCACACTCAGCGCCTGGCCATTCAGCGCCAGCGCCCTGATGGCGCATCACCCCTAGACGCCAGCGCATCCCGCTGCGCGCTCAGACACTGCCCGGATCACCGGTCTGCCTTGCAACCGGTTCCCCGGATCGCCGAAGCAGCACTGTCATCCCTGATGACTCCCTTCGCCGAGACACGCCGAGCTGATCAGCCTGATGACACAGCTTCGGCCCGACACAGCCCCGAACACTGCCAGCTGACATAGCCTTGTGACATAGCCCCGCACAGCCTCGCCGCGCAGCCCGCGTCGCAGCCTCGATGGCCATGCTGAGCACTGCCCATCAGCTTATGTAATCGTACAGCCTGCCCTAAAGACTCTGTAGTATATAAGGGTAGCACTCTTCGCTCCTGTCCGTCATCTCGACCTCTTCGTCAAAGTAAACCCCGCTACTTACCTTAGTAGCTTAAGTGGGGTTGGACTTGACTGCGAGTGTGCGAGTGAAGTGGGTGAAAGACGAGGTAGATGATGCTGGGGACTTAAGCCCAGCAGAGCCCGGTATATATACATGAAGGGGAGGACCCCTGGTACTACCCGAGACCCTTGATACTGCCCATCACATGCGCGATGGCGTGATGATGGTGCGATACTTGCCAAGACACTCCGGGCTCGGCGAAGTCTAAAGCCGAGTACCGGATGTGTCCGGAACCTTCTACGCTATTCTAGAATACACTACCCGGACCCTGGGTCCGGCTACCTACTATACCCTTGTACCGGAGCGTCTACATCATAGATAAGATAAAGATAAGATCCTCACATGACTCTGAGTCCATTCCCAGCACGTGACCAACACGTGACCGCGTTCTGATGCTTGCCTGTCCTAACCCTAGTCCATGATCCTAACCCCTGGCGCCTACTGGGCGCTTACGAGAATAAAACCGTAGGGAATTAGAAAACTGTGACAGTACCCCCTCTTTAGATTCGAACTCCCGAGAGAAGACTTTTTATTTTCCAGTGGATCCAAACCCGCCTGAGCCACGATCGGTTGACTGTAGCGTTTCGACAACTTCTAAATCGGCATCGGCGATTTTCTCCAGGATCAACTGAGCCGCCCTATCTCCAGTCGTGACTGTGAAGTCACTGTCGCTTGTGTTAAGGAGTAGTATTTTGACGATACCCGTGTAGTCCCGGTCGATAACACCTGCGCCGACATGAATGCCTTTGAGTGCAAGTCCTGATCGTGGTGCAATCCGTCCGTAGGTTCCAGTTGGGACTCGGATGTGAATGCCAGTGCTGATGAGTTTGCGGTCTCCTGCTGGAATTGTTGCATCTTCTGCTGCATACAGGTCCCAGCCTGCTGCCTCGGTAGTGCTCTTGGATGGTGTCTTTCCACCATCTAGAACGATCTGAAGGGTTTCCTCTTCATCGAGTTCTAAACCGTCTGTTTCCATAGGTGCTTCTTCGTTCTGAACGCGCCAAAATTCCGCGATCTTCTCTTTAGCACCTTCCAGATTACTTTCTGGTTCCCATTTGTCTTCTTCTGGCCCATAACCCTTCCATCGAACCATGTACCAGTTTCGTTTCCTGACACGCCCGGTGGTCTTATGGTTGAGAATTTTCTCGACCTCGTACTCGAGCTCTCCGTCATGAACTTCTGGTTCTGGTGGTGCGGCTCGTTGGCCGACGATGGAGGGTGTAGAATAGGGGATTAATTTACTAGCATGGAACACCGGGTGATATGCCCTGTATTGTGGAGGCAGTTTCACCTTAAAGGTTACTTTGGATAGTTGTTCGATGATTTCAAACGGTCCTAGGTACCTCGGTGTCAGCGTGCGTTGAGTGGTTTGGTAATCCTTTGAATTCAGCAAGACTTTGTCGCCGACTTTAAACGGCACTTCTTGCTTGTTCTGGTCGTAATACCACTTCATACGGTCCGCTGCTAGTTGTAGGGCTGCTTTGGCCTTGTCTTGGGCGTCTTGTCTAAGTCTGAATATCTCGTTCAAGTCTTTGTTTTTGGCTTGCTTGTCGAGAGTTGGTCCTGCCCGTGGGTGTCTACCATATTCTAGAAAGAACGGCGTGTCCTTTGTACTTTCGTGTGCTGCATTGTTGTAGGCAAATTCTGCGGTGGGCAGATAATCAACCCAGTCTTCGTGATTGACATTATCAGCGAAGCAGCGTAGGTACTGCTCTAGAACTTGATTTACTCGTTCTGTTTGACCGTCTGTCTGAGGGTGGTATGCCGTAGACATCGCTGACTCGATACCGAGTAGCTTACACCATTCTTGAAAGAGTTCTGCCGCGAATTGAGTTCCTCTGTCTGAGATTATCTGCAAAGGTAGTCCGTGGATAGGGTAAATTCTATCCATCAAGATCTTTGCGAGGTCTTTAGCAGAGAATTTGTTCGTTATCGCGAAGAAACGTGCTCTCTTGGTGAGTCGGCATACAACGACTAGAATGGCATCCTTTCCTCTAGACGGCATCAACTGAGTAATCAAGTCGATGGTAATAACTTCCCAAGGTCCGTTAGGTACCTTGTTGGGTATGAGTTGTCCGTAGGTCTGCTGTGTGCGATTCTTCATTCGCTGACACGTATCGCAGCCTGTGACGTATTTCTTGACGAAGACAGACATTCCCGGCCACCAATAGTTTCGGGAGACAAGTTCGTAGGTCTTCCACCTGCCTGGATGTCCGGCTGATGGGTGGTCGTGGTGCATTTGGACTACTCGTCGTCGTAAGTCCTCATTCTCATCCTTTGGTATGTATATATGACCCCGGAAGAGTAGCAATCCATTCTCAAAGTTCCATTCCTCTAACGGTTTCTTGAACTCGCGTGGGCCTGATCTGAGTAACGATTGATAGTTCTTGGTGACTTCGTCGGATAACAGAGCCTTCTTGACCTCTTGAAGCAGTAAATCGTCGTTTACTGGAGCGTCATGGGAGGCGTCGATCGCACAGACTTCGAGCAGATTGGCGAAAAATTCTGGCTTCAGAAGAATATGGTCGCGATTATCGAGTTCTACCCCCTCTTCATGATCTGGTCTCCTGGACAGAGGGTCTTCAGCTTCCATTGTTTTACCCGGCTTGTGGTGTAGTGTGAAATGGAATCTTGTTAGGTATAATGCCCAACGAGCTTGACGGCGAGACAATTTCTGGGCCTGCTTGAAATAAGTCAGGTTTTGGTGGTCTGACCATATCTCGAATTTCTCCGGATGTCCCTCCAGATAGTGACTATACTCTTCTAACCCGCGGATTATGGCCAACATCTCCTTGTCGTATATCTCATAGTTCCTTTCGTGAACATTGAGTGACTTGGAGTGGAAGGCTACCGGATGGTAAAGCTTATCGTTTGGGTCGAGTTGTGACAGAACCGAGCCGATCGCGAAGTCACTCGCGTCGGTAGAGAGCCTGAACGGATTAACGTCGTCCGGAATTCGTAGAATTGGTGCAGAAGTGAACGCCTTTTTCAGGTCGTCAAACGCCTTCTGCTGGTCTGAACCCCATTCCCATGGTTGATCCTTCTTGGTGAGTACTGTGAGTGGCTTCGTGATCTTCGCAAAGTCTTTAATAAACCTGCGATAGAAATTCGCGAATCCAAGGAATGCCTGAACGTGCTTGACCTTGGTCGGTACAGGCCACTCCGTTACGCCTGTGACTTTAGCAGGGTCCATTTCTACATGATTCTTGGATATAATCATGCCGAGATAGGCGAGCTTGTCCTTCTCGAATAGACACTTTTCTGCCTTTGCGAAGAGGTCGTTGTCTTCCAGTCGCTGCAACACTTCGTGTACGATCTTTCGATGTTCCTCGCGGTCGTTGCCGAAGATGAGGATATCGTCGAGGTAGACCATAACCTTT
Organism: Phanerodontia chrysosporium; assembly: GCA_001910725.1. Lineage (NCBI taxonomy): Eukaryota > Fungi > Basidiomycota > Agaricomycetes > Polyporales > Phanerochaetaceae > Phanerodontia > Phanerodontia chrysosporium. The sequence goes on from MJGA01000044.1 coordinate 24,381, forward strand.
CCTTGACGGATAAGGTCTTTGAAAATGTTGTTCATCATATTTTGGAAAGTTGCCGGTGCGTTTGCGAATCCAAAGTACATAACTTTGGCCTGGAATAAACCGTCCTTGGTTACAAAAGCCGTTTTCCACTCGTCACCTTCCTTGATGCGGACATTGTTATATCCCCATCGAAGGTCGATTTTTGTGAATATCGACGCCTGAGATAGTGCGTCGATTAAATCGGCGATGCGAGGGATAGGATAATGGTTTTTCTTTGTTATTCCGTTCAAGGGGCGGTAATCCATGCAAGGTCGCAAACTACCATCGGCCTTCTTTACGAAAAAGAATGATGCAGCGATGGGAGACTTCGATTCTTCAATGTAGCCTTTTCGGCGTTCCTCTCGAATCTACTCGTCGAAAGACGAGCGTTGTTTCTGGTCTAGCGGGTACACCTTTCCGATTGGGGGCAATTTTGCTCCTTCCTCAAATTCGATGGCATGGTCCCATGGTTTGTGGGTGGGCATGCGTTCAGACTTGGTTTTACTGAATACGCTTTCGAATTTGTGGACCCAACTCGGTATCTGTGATTTCCATTGCGAGGTGTCAACTGTATCGTCGTCATCCTTTTCCAGGATGTCCGCGACAGCCTCGGCTTGCGTTCGTTCCTCTGGGTTACTGAAATCAACCCAGTTGATGTGGTGGGGAATATCCTCTTCTCCAATGTCGTCCAGTGAAGATTCCCAAGGTTGCTCTGGTTCGAGCTCTGCCAGCTCCTCGTCATTGCCGATTTCGATGTCGAGGGCTTGGACTTTCTGTGCCATGCTGGAGACTTTGCATGATTCAGGACATCTGGTGAACTCCCAATTGCCTTTTGCCCAGTCGATTTCTGGGTTATGCCGGTGTAGGAACTTGTACCCTATATACATGTCTTTGTCGTGCAAATCTGTCACGAGCAAGTACTGGGTGTGTTTGTGCGTTCCAATTTCCAAGTAGGCTCGCAGGGCGTGAGTGATTCGTCCTGCTTTATTGATCGTTCCATCCGCATTTTTTACTTCATACGGATTTGCCAACTTAATAGTTACCAGATTGTTCTTTTCGACGAAGCTGTGATTGATGAAACTCGTCGTGGCGCCTGAATCAACCAGGGCTTCTGCCTGCGCTTTTTTACCATACACCCACAGAGTAATAGGAAGTTTGAACGATAATGATTTATTATGCCTAGATTCTTGCTGTCGGTTTAGGGTACATGTTGGGTTCAGGATGGGGCTAAGTACGGGTTCATGGTTATTAGAGGGTTAAGGTGGGTTTACCTAGGGTTGAAGGTGACGTATCTGAAGTGGTGCTGAGACAGCCTATGCGCCGCGAATGCTTTGACACACTCGCGGCGAACTGACGTGAATGGTCATGGTCCCATGTACACATGGGTCAGCCGCGATTGTTTCGTGACAGTCGCGGCGATGCCTACCTTTTTTCGCGATCATGGGCATTTGCAGCAGTCTGAGCCATTTTTTAAATTAAATAATAATCATATCGCATCCAAATAAAATCGCAAAAATAGGCATATATCGCCGCGAGTGTTTCGTGACACTCGCGGCGATGCCTACCATTTTTCGCGATTTTTCCATGGGCATTTGCAGCAGCCTGACCCAATATTAAATTAAATAATGATCATATCACATCCAAATAAAATCGCAAAAATAGGGGTGCATCGCCGCGAGTGTTTCGTGACACTCGCGGCGATGCCTACCATTTTTCGCGATTTCTTCATGGGCACTTCAGCAGCCTGAGCCATTTTCTAAATTACATAATAATCATATCTCATCCAAATAAAATCACGAAAATTGGCATATATCGCCGCGACTGTTTCGTGACATTCGCGGCGATGTCTACCATTTTTCGCGATTTTTCCATGGGCGTTTGCAGTCAGGATTAAATAGTTATTCAAGAATGAAATCCTAAATTATAAACTGCAAGTACAGTGTTTTACCACTTTTTCAGAAACTAATTTTTTACGATGATGAACCCATATTGACATGGGTCAGCTGCAGGTGTTCTGTGACATATGCAGTGGACTGACACAGATAAAGGGTCATATTGATATGGGTCAGCCACAACTGTTTCAAGACACTTGCAGCGAACTGAGTCACTTTTTACATTAACTAATAATGATATCTCATCCAAATAAAATCGCTGAAATTGGCACAAATCACCACCACTGTTCGACAACATTCACGGCAATTACTATTATTTTTTGTGATTTTGCCATGGGCATTTGCAGTTAAAATTAAATGATTATTCAAGAATGAAACCATAAATTATAAACTGCTGTCATGGCGCTGAATCTCTGAGCCAACTCTGCTCATGAAAAATGCCAGAGTTCAAGGGAAGTTATGGAGTAACACGAACACTCGGAGTTGCAAACCCTGGTGGTTGCTATGAACTTTTATTGACCACATGCCTTTATCATCTCACAAACCTTTATCCCTTTGTTCCTGAGACAATTCCCAGATTGAAAGTATGATACATTGTGTGCATTTCCGATCATCCACGTGAATTCCAGACTCAGTAGTATATAAGCTCCCGTGTTAGCACTTGTATCTTCAGTTCAAATATCTACTCAGATTTCCCCTGTACCTTCTCGACTCTGCATAAACCCTTCTCGCAACCTCTGTATAGAACTGGACACCGCCACTTCTCCGTATCTCTGACTTTGAAATCCAGGCAACGCAGACCGCTGAGGGTGCAGCCCTTTAAGGCTGAAGCCAACTGTCATCTAACTTCTGACCTCCGCTTTCTCTGATCCATTCTCTGTTCTCCGGCCCTATCTCTACCATGCACCTTGACATATAGTTGGGACTTATTATACTCTTAATCTGAACATGGTCACTTTACTGTATATTTCTACACTTGGATACTTACTTCAAAATGAAGCTCTGCTTGATCATGGCTATCTGAGTCACATTTCATTCTTATCTGATGGCAAACAGGTTTGGATTGTGATAGTCTGTCATTGGATTTGTCAAATCTGACCATATCTGTGTGATACTTTTGCAGACAGCAACACATTGTTGTATTAGCTATACATATTTGAACATACAAACAACGAACGTGACAGTGTAGACCTATTTTTTGCATTATGTTTCAACTATTTTCCTGGTTTAATTCAGTGAGGGAGGAGTTTTCCCATTGTTGAAAGTCCTAGCTGCCGACAGTTAGTGTCTGACTACTCAGAGGGTGTGCCTCTGATGCTGTCAAGATCACTCATCTGGCCACAACTGGTTCTTTGGATTGCCAGAGATTATACTGGTTTTTTACTGGTACCTTAGGGCTTAGGTCACCCTCCAGGCTTTGACTTTTAAATTTTTGAAATAACGACGGATATCCCCGACACATTCCAACCTATGTTAAATTATGGAACGTGAAAATCCATGAATTGGGATCGGTTATGTATGCTGCAAGCATGAGATCAAACTTATAAAACGTGACTGAATCTCCGATGGCTGCTCGAGCAGCGATCGGAAACGGTCCAGTCATGGCAGGTAACACTGCGTAGAACCAGTGTTACCGTCCGATCACTGCTCGAACAGCGATCGGGTGGCAACAGCTGGTGAGATGGGTAGGACCACCCGATTGCTGTTCGAGCAGCGATCGGGAAGCACCGACAATCGAAGGCAGCAAAGGGAGCGAAAGTATACCCATGAGCCCCGATCGCTGCTCGAGGAGCGATCGGAGTGAGGGCTTCATTGCACAGAAGGCACTTCGATCACACCCCATAGCAGGCAAAGTGACAACAACTTGTCATACGCAAGCGACAACAGTCTGCATATCATGACATGCTGGTTTTCAAGTGACCAGTCCCTGAATCATGTAACCACCAACAGAGATCGTGAATAAATGTCAGAAGTGTTTATGCCTCGAATAAATCGCCCTCAGTTCAGGATAGATGTTGGGTTCAGAATGGGTTAGAGGTTCAGAGGGTTCAAGGAGGAGTTGACGAAAAGGCATTTGTGCCACGACCAATTTTACAGATGTTTGTGTCGGTCACATAGTAGAGATCATACTATCTGGGATGTCAGAAATTGCATACGTCTGCCACAAACATATTTAAAAACAAAAACAAATGCAAAGGCGGGAATGTCCATTCCACCGCCATCAGCTGGTCGATCTATCTGCAAACAGGTGCATACAACATGTGATCAAATTCGGGGTTTAGGGTTTGGGGGGCGCGAGACGCGAGCGTAGCGAGCGGCGAGCGCGGAATGCTTCACAGGAAAACCGAAGGCAGCCGACACTGTCGTGTCGCGCTGAGCTTTCGTCGTGAAGACTCATCAGCGGTTTCCTACTGGGATATATACCCCTTGCAACCGCCAGGCCCGAAGGGACTGGCGGGCCGACGAGAGGCAAAATGTCGCTCATCGGCTGTAATGCGATTGGCGCGGGGAAACGTCTCCCCGAGGTCGGGAGCAGCAAATCCCCTAAGGGACTCTTTCTCGGCGAAAGTATGAAGGTTTTGAATGCACAGGTCATGCGGAAGGGGCCAACAACACCCCAGCGAGCAGCGGACTACCGAAAAGTCACCTTTCGAAGTCTCGAGATCTCGATCTGATCGGATCAACGCCACAAAGTGCCCGGACGAAGTCCGGCACGCAGCCACCCCGGCGAAAGTCTCCCGAACCTAGCGGAGTCAGTTCGGAGCCGACCCGGATTCGGGCCGGTTATTAACACGCGCATCGAATCCAGAGTTAACCGCAGCCCTGGGTCGAAGATCACATGATCACAAACGCTATTAGCAGCCACGAGACGAACACGTGGGACACGTGCACGGCCATCACGGCGATCACCGAAGCGCCCACGCCACGAAGGCGGGCGCTCACTGCATCCATTAAATAATGACGCTGTACAACAAAATACTTATAACTGCTGGCTGTACCGTTCAACGGGTACAACTCCGCTCCAGGGGGTTTAGGCCTGTGAGGGAGACGCTAATGAATATTTAGGCTTAGGGCTTAGGTTAGGGGTTTTGGGTTTGAACCAAAGTGTATGCCGCTAAGTAAATATCCTCTGACCATTACGGCCAGCAGTTATCGAATCGCATTACTGCCATTCGTCCACGTGCATGTGTTAAACAGAGTCACTGTTCAATGCTGCTTGAATGATGTCCTTTTTCCAGCTATTGACTATGTCCCCGAGATTGCGAATTTTCTTTCGGGAGACAAGCCAGGCGCGGTCGTGGAATCCAACGGACCGTATATCCAGATCCTCCTGGACGATTCCCGAGTCCTTCTTCGCCGTACAAATACGATAGGGCTTACTATTCGTTGTGCCGTCATCTCCGCTAGCAACCGACTCCGCATCTGAGGCGGGTCCGAGGTCACCGACCTGGTCCTCCACTCCCAAAGGTACATGGAGGGCAGGATTTACCTGCGGATCCGCATCTAACCGAGGCTCGGCCATTGCGTATCGTATTCGTAGGGATTTAGGTACTCGTAACGCGTTGTCAGTCCACACAACACTGAGGTCGTGTGCCGAGAAGCTGGGTTCGCTGAGAGCAACAAGCTCGTCAACGTCCATGACATCCCTGGGATCGTAGGTCACACGGGGTTTCGCAACATTGGCTACGCCCACTCGGCCGGCCACCCCTTCAGGGCGACTCTCACCGGGATATAGACTGCTCTGCTCGCCTTGGAACTGACCAAGAGTCGTCTGCCGAAAGATTTTCAGCTCGGACCCATCAGTGCTCTCCGCGGCGTGCCACGTACGGTCCTGAGATTGATTAGCTCCGTCGAGCTTACTCAGGCTGGACAACCAGGATTCAACGACGACTTCAGACAAGCCGTGGACGTTGAACGCAGACCAAGCGGGATTGAAGTGGGATTAGGGTTATGAGGGCCTCTAGGATGCACTAGGATGCACCTCAAGCACTGCTACCTGCAGCCAAGCGCCCAATTCTGGTGCTAGGCGCCTAGCCCCTTGGCAGTAGACCGTTCACTGGCACAGTGCATTCTAGCAAGGATTTCAGCTGCAAAGTGTTGCAGCACGCTTGCTTGCATGCTCAAGGCCTTGGCTAGCCACGGCCGTTTATGGCCGTGTGCTAGCCCTGTGTCTTTTAGCTGCATGCAAAAGAGAGCAATATACTTCGCAGCTGAAATTCTTGCTAGGACACCACACTATTAGCATGGCTGCCACTGGCAACCACCTGTCAGGACTACAAAACCAACCCTAGCATAGGGACGAGTGACTGTTGTCAGCATTTTGCCTGCCACTGGCAACCACCCGTTCAGAGCAGCCAGAAACCCCAAAATGTGCAAGTGAGTGTGCTGCGCACCTTGCAGGTGAATTCCTTGATTGAACACACTGCACTGTGCTAATGTGGATGCCAGTGGCGACTACCTGTCAAAATCACGAAACCAACCCTAGCATAGAATCAAGTGATTTAGAGTTTTGCTTGACAATGGCTACCGCTCACCCCTAGCAGGATCCCTTTTCAAAGTGGTCGCCACTGGCGGCTGGCTTTCGTGGCAGTGTTTGAACCCATATTTAGGGGTAAACCGAGCACAGCATCGTGCCGGCTGCCACTGGCAACCGATGTCAGGACTACAAAATTAACCCTAGCATAGGGGCGAGTGACTGTTGTCAGCATTTTGCCTGCCACTGGCAACCACCCGTTCAGAGCAGCCAGAAACCCCAAAATGTGCAAGTGAGTGTGCTGCGCACCTTGCAGGTGAATTCCTTGAGTGAACACACTGCACTGTGCTAGTGTGGGTGCCAGTGGCGACTACCCGTTAACATCACGAAACCAACCCTAGCATAAAATCAAGTGATTTAGGGTTTTGCTTGACGATTGCGACCACTCGCCCCTAGCAGGATCTTTCGCCTAGGTGGTCGCCACTGGCGACTGGCTTTCGTGACAGAGTGTGAACCTATATCTAGGGGTAAACTGAGCACAGCATCGTGCCGGCTGCCACTGGCAACCGATGTTGACTGAGCACTTTATGATTCAACGGAACAAGATCACACTATAGATGTCAGAACAGAGCAAGTCGCCAGTGGCAACCTACATGTTTCACACATGCACAAACCCAAGCATAGGGTTGCATTGAGCATGGTGTGCCGGTTGTCAATGGCGGCTGGAATTGTTGTTACTAGACTGTGCTTTCAATACGCTGAGATCAGGTCATCCACGCCAAGTGGGGCATCACTGGCAACAACCACATGGGAGAGCGGTCTCATACACGGAGAAAACCTCCATGCCTTCCGTTGTTGAGAGAACGTGGGCTTGTCAGTCGCCACTGGCAACGAGAGATGCTCAAGCGAGCGAGTTAGTTAGTTAGTTACCTCTGGCAACCAGAATTAGCATGTAGCCAACTCTAGCATAGGGTTAGGTGGCTGTTGGCATTATGCTTGCCAGTGGCGACCACTCGTCAAAACCACAAAATTGATCGTGTCCTCAGCAAAAGTCTATGTTGAAGCAGTTGCCACTGGCGGCTGGCTGTAGTGAATTCAACCCAAATATAGGGGTTAGTAGACCGTGACGTGTTGGCTGCCACTGGCGACCAACACTCAAAATAACTTATAACAGGGTTACCCGATAGCGGCTTGCTGACTGTATACTTGTCAAACTTGCCCTTACAGCCTGCTTCTGAACTTGCTTCATTCTCAAATCTGTGGTGTTGTTTGGAAGCCGTGCCATGGGTAGCACGATTGACTTGACTTGGTCAGGCAGATCGCCAATGGCGACCGACAAGTTCCACACATGCACAAACCCAAGCTTAGGGTTATTACGTTGAGCACGATATGCTGGCTGCCAGTGGCGACCCATGTTGTTGCTAGAGTGAGTGGTTAAGGTGAGTAGTTACAATACGAATCGATCACAAGCAGGAGTAGATTACCATGCAAATGTTACCCTGGGCCATCTGGTGAGCTGCGTTGGGTGCCTGTCGGTCGCCAGTGGCGACCGGCTCGACTGAGCATTGCTCCGAGGTGCTAAATGTGGTCACCACTGGCAGTTGGACACTTATCCAACAGAACTGCACAGGTCTATCACAGGTTTGGAATCAAAATCAATCAGTCCTTTACAATGGAAAATATATACACACATAACCAAGAAGTCGACAGCATGTCCAGGCAGGGGAGATAAAATCCAAGTCCACTTCGCACTCGAGTCTGCCCCCTGAAGTTGGAACATTGTGAAGATTTCTTCACCACTACTCACCAAGCTCATTATGCAAGAAGTTCACGTTTCTGCACTTCTAAGCTTAACTGCAGATATCAACTGATCCCTGTTCTTTGCATGCAAATATGTCAGTTTAAAAAAAAAAAACTAATTGAATTCTGCCTTTCTCTTCCGCATTCTCCACCCACATTCTCCACCTTTGAGGCTGCACGCATTTCATTGGTAGATAGAAAAGTGAATGCTTATTGGATACTACTTGTAATATAACACAAAAACAACGTCCACGACCTGCCGGGCAAAGGTGACCTGCGAAAAACCAACCAGCTGACATATACGAGGGAGGGAGGGGAGGAATATGCGGACGGATGTCAGTGGAGGCGACGCTGCAGGTGACAAGCCTCTTTAGCAAGTCGGGTTTCCCCGTTTGCGGGTTCTGGCGGAGATCGGCTCGGCGGAGTCACGCGACGACGAAGCGAACGGCTGGGAAGGTGTCTTTTTGGTCCTGGGCTTCGCCTGTTCTGCTTTCTTGGGATCGCGGCGAGGCTTCTTGGCCGGCGGACGCGCTGGACTTGGGCTCCGCTGGGAGGGAGGCAGTGAACTCAACGGAGAGTAGTCACGAATAGAACTCGTGACACGTCGGCGCGGAGCTAGTTGGACCGATGAGTACGCTGGTCACGTAGATCGCGTAACAACTCACAGGCCATGTTCGAGAACTGCTGCTGGAGCTCATCCATGTTCACATCAGGGTCAACCGGAGGAGGAGTCGAGGGTTCGTTCTCATCCTCATCCATGCGATCCCCTTGACGTGGCTCCTGCTCGTCATCCCCGTCCTCGTCGTCGTTGCTGTAACTCGGCTGACGTGGCTCATCCTCATTGTCGCTGGGATCAAGCTGGTCTTGCTCGTCACCCTGATTGTCGGAGGGTATGGTACCGGCAGAGATTGAGTTCGACGGCTCCGTGGGGTCGATATCCATGTCTTCAGGCTCCAGAGGCGGTGCGACAGTGGAGTTGCGCCCGGACTTCTGCTTCCGCCTTGGGGGAACGACTCGCCATTCTCCGCCCTCCTCCGATTCAGGACCAGGCGACGGAGCTGGATCGTTGTCCACGTTCGGCTCGGTCTCAGTCTCCTGAGCCTTGCCCTTGCCCTTGCCTTTACCTTTGCTCTTGCCCTTGCCCTTGCCTTTGCCCTTGCCCTTGCCTGTGCTCGTTGCCTCGCTGTCGCGCCGAGTGGTATCGGGAACGTCGTCGTTGTCGTCGTTGTCGTCATTGTCCGAAGTTGAGCCATGGTCGAAGTCGATCTCGTTCTCACGGTGACCCGCTTGAGCGTTGAGGGATTTCGCTGTTCAAAGCATTCGTTAGGATATGTCACAAGTGTGTGAATTCCACCAATAGGCTTACCGACGACTGGCGTAATGACCGGCTTGAACAACATCTCTTGCATGCGAGCCTTACCGAACGCGATGTTGGCGATGGACCGTTCGCCGACGTCAAGTGCAAGGGGCCGGTAGAGGATGACCTGCTTCGCCTGAGGCGGACGCCAGACACGACCAGTCAGCTGCCGATCTTCTTGAGCGGACCACATAGGGGACTGAGATGCGGAGAAGTAAGCGATGAGGATGCTACACGCAAAAGCAGAGGCACATACCTTGAGGATGACGATGTTTGCGCAGTCAATGTTCAGCCCAGACTGACCGACACCCGAGACGACGAGGACGAGAGGTTCCTTGGACTCGCGGAATTCCTTGAGCACTCGAGCTCGCTTGGTCGGGGAAACCTTGCCAGAGATAAAGAGCGACTTGATGCCCTCCAAGTTGAAGACCTGAATGTGTCACAGGGCATAGTCAGTGCGTGTATCGGTCAGTGGCAAGCTAATCAACTCACCCTTTTGACCATCTCGTGGTGCGATGTGAACGACTCGTAGAGGATGACCTTGTCGACAGCGTGGATTTTGTCGAGCCAAAACTGAAGTTCCGTGGACGGGGAGAACTCCGCGCCTGATGCCTTCGCGTTCTGGTACTCTTCGTACTCCTGAGCTAGCTGGGGATCGTCCGGTGGTGGATGAGAGTAGGGTTCACCAGGTACGAGGTCGTTGGTCCAAGCCTGCCACTCTGGATCATCCTCGTCGATGTCGACGAACCGATCACCTCCAGGGCATTTGTTCACCAGGGGCGGGAGACCGGGCTTGGAGAAGTGGTACTTCAGGATCTTGATCACAGCCTGGAGTTTCGTAGCCGGTTGTTCCCTCCACTCCTCCAGCGACGCCGGACCTCTCCACAGCTTGTCCTGCAAGAACTTGACGTGATCGAGGACAGTACGTGACAGCAAGTAGAATCGCTGAAAACAGCAGTCAGCGCAATTATCGGAGCAGAGCTTGTGGAAGCAGGGCGGTCACCGGAGGTGACCACCATTGAGCCTCGTACTCACATTTGACGGAAATCCCGGAGGCACGTCGGGTTCGTAGTCGTCGTTGTGCATCATCGTGTCCAGAGCCTTAGCTTCGTGATCTTGAAGCTTGAGATAGATGTCGACGGAGATGGGCTCCGGTGCATGCCAGACCGAGCGGCCCTCGTGGTCCTTGCTATAGACCGTACGCCGCAACGCTCTCCCTGCGAACCATTTCTGGACTACGGCACAAAGCTCCTTGGAGACCTCCACGAGCTTTTGGCTGTTCTCCATGTCTTCTCCGCGCAACGCTCGAGCCCGATGGAAGTCCATAGAGTCCGCCTTCGCCTTGTCTTCACTCTTGGCCTTGCAGAGACGCATCCCCCAGTCCTTCTTGATGTCTTCCGTGACGTGGAAACCTTGCTTGTTGAGCTTGGCGAGGGTGAGTGCGTTCTGAATCCATGCTGAGTACTACAAGTCCACAGAGTCTGGAGGAGGCTTACCAGGTAATTCGTGACGATCGGTGTTGCAGATGCCGTGATAGTGAGCTCCGAACGCTCGACGAAATAGACGAGGGCTTGCAGCCGTGGACCGAAATTCCGCACCTCGTGGACCTCGTCGATGACAATGACGCTGGGCTTGATCTGGTGGTACAGAGTCGTCTTCGCGCGCTGCGACATGCTGAGTTCGCCTTTCCCGTTGAGCCCAACGTCAGCATCAGCCCAGACCGCCTGGCGCGTGAATTGTCAGTGACAGAGTTGCTATCAATAGTGCTCAACACACCGTCCGTGTCGTGAGGATAATCCGGCGGTAAGCCGGCATGCGACTGGCGGAGTAAACACGCGTCCAGAAGGCCTTCCGATTGTTCATGTCGAATTTACCGGTGTAGGTGAAGAGGTCGGCCGTTCCGGGCTTCAGCCAGCGATTGAGCTCTTCCTTCCATTGACTCAGAAGTGAAGGCGGGACGACGATAAGAGCTGGACGATTGGGGTCCAGGAGGTGGTCCTTGTCGACGTTGGCTGCGAAGTGGTGAGGACGGGTAATGCGAGGTGGTCGCCAGTGGCGACCGCTGCTCGAGGGGGGCTCTGCACCACCAAGTTGGTGGGGTAACAAACTCATCCACCCCGATGCGTGCTTTGTCTGCGAGTGGTCGCCAGTGGCGACCACTGTGCTGCAGGACTCTGCACTGCGAAGTTGGTGGAGTAGCAACTCCGCACCCATTCCGCCAAACGCTCCCCCCCCCGCGCATGGCCGCCAATGGCGACTGTTGGAGTGATTGCATCCACTCACCAAATTTTCCGGGATACCGATGATTCACTTTCATGTTCTCCAACGCCGCAATCCGGTATGCGAGAAGGGCTATCACCTGAAGGGTCTTTCCGACGCCAACCTCATCGAGAAGCAGCATCGCATCGTGCTTGAAAAGTTGTTCGGCGAGGTGGTAGAGCCCAACGATCTGGTGGTACTTCAGGGCTGCAGGACTCTTACGGTCCTCTGGCCAGTCCTTCGAGTTCGTCTCGCTGAACTCGCCATAGGGATCGATGTGGTCGACGAGGGTCGGAAGTTTGCCAGACGGAAAACCAAGGTTCGCCCACATCTCCGAAGGGACCATGCTGCTCGTAACCTGTTCCGAAGTAATATCCCATGCAACGTCGACGTTGGCCGCGTTACCCAATATGTTCTCCTGCGGGGGCTCATAGTCGATCCCCTCGAGGGCGGAGGCAATGGCGATCTCGATGGATGTCTTCAGCTCGTTGTCCGTGAGCTGAAAGAGTTGCACGGCGAGGTCTTTGTTGAGTTCTAATACGCTTTAGCCTTGGAAGACAATTTTACAATCTGAGCTCTCAACGTACTAACGCCTTCCTCCGTCTCCAGAGCAGACCGCAGTTCTTCGAGGTACTCTTTCAGCTCCCTCCCGATGACGATGTTCTCCTGACTCGGGACAATGTCGTAAAATTGAACGATATCTGGAGCGTGCTTGCTGATGGTGCGGATTTCCTTGTGTAGCATTGCCGGAGTTAAAGTCCGGGCCTCCTTCTCGAGCTCTAAACGCGCAACCAGAATCAGAATAGCATAGACCTGTTTGAATGCAAGAGAACGTACTGTGCCTTGCCTCCTCGACGACCTTCTCGAGCTTCTTGATCCTGGTAACTCTCCGCTTCATCGCCGATTTCTCCTTGCTGAGGACAACAACGTAGAGGTTCGTGAGCCAATTGAGAATGTCACCACTGCCGCGGAACGGATCAAGGTCGGGATCGAGCAGCCTGCTGCATAACTCCGTGCCATGCCGGTGAACCATCTGGGCGGGCTTGCTCGCCTGGAGAGTTAATAGCACCCACAGCACGAATAAGCACCAGTCACACAATGCCTAAGTTTTGAATGCTTACCGCAAAAGCGACATCCATGGATTCCCTGCGCCTCATGCACCCCTCCATGTTCATCTCGAGCTCGTGGAAGACCTCTGACGCCGTTTGGGTTACCTGCCATTGCGGACGCTCGCTGATTCCCTTATACCATGCCTTGATAAAACCGCTGGCTTCCTTCGCGTCTGCGCCACCCTGCGACCCGAGGCAGTAAGCTTCGCGCTTTTTTCCAGACACCTTTGAAACGCCTGCAATGAAGCGTTTTACGAGCTTCCGCTGTGCTGGAGTGAGGGGCAAAACATCGGGCGAAGGATTGTCGTCCCAAAGTGGGCGTTCGACACCTGTGATTGTTTTCCAAATTGGCATCTCCCAGATTTCAGGGTGGGAGATGAGAATCGTGCGCCAGGTGGCGCCCATCGCAGTCTATGTCAATGTCGTCAGTTGAAGAGGAGTGTTTTCGAGGGCAAAGGGCGTATCCAACTGATCAGAGCATGAGGGTCTTATATGGAGCACAGAGCTGGTTACATTGTCGCAGCGGCAAATGGAAACCCGTATCTGATCACCATCAGATAGCATGGAAGAGCGGAGATCATCAAAACAGGTGTGCAGAGCCAGACGATCAGGGGTTTCCAAACGCCGATCGTCTGCCCCACCCGACTAAAACGCTTGACACCCGAGCAGTGCGCCCAAGTGCTCGCCAGTGGCAACCATGGCGCATAGGAATCCTGGATGTAGTCGGAGTTTGTTTTCGCTGCAACGCAGAGAGTGCGGTGCGAGGGTTATAGCAGCTGCGCAATTAGGCGCCCACAGCGTTGGGTGAGCCAATGGGATCGCAGCTCAGGACGTGGCCAATGAGGTCGAGCAAAAATCATCCAACACCTATCTGGCACTCTCCCCCCAGGCACCAGTTCTTAATAGTGAATCAGAATCCCACTAGAAACTGGTGAATCTGGGCATTAAGTGGGTGACTTCCCATAAGCAACTTAGGGAGTACTGGACGCTTCAGACAACTTTCCCAAGTTTGCATAAGAAAAGCATGACACAGTTGATACGAACCCCACTTCCCAGATGGTAACTCCACTGTTTCCGATCTGCTTTCCGTCTAAAATCTGGAGAAGGGTAAGTACCCTCTTGTTGCCCAAGAAAGGTAAGTGAAGGATACGGGCCTTACTCTTATGGCAACTCCGAGTCAACATCCTGATCGCAGTTCTCCAATGACAGGTTCGGCACATTCGTGTCTAAACGTCACCGCAGTTGGGCTTATCGGTTGGATGCGCGAGCTAGGTGGCTCGTTGTCACACCCACACAGCCACGCCTCTACTCTAGACACGTAGCTGTCCCCAAATCCTTATGCGAAGTCACCCATTACAGGTCATGACTACTACTACTACAGGAGGCAAAAATCAGGCATTACAGAACAAGAACTGCGGTAACGACAGATCTTCAAAGCTTCGGTAGCTTATCGAACGCCAGAGGTGGAGCCCTGACGACCCTCTGTGTGCGCGTTCCGCTCGCCTTGCCCAAGACTGCACTTGCCTTCCGGGGATGCTTCGATGTGGAGGGCTCATCGCTGTCCTCCTCGATGTCCTCGATGACAGCCTGACCTTTTCCCTTGTCAGCCTTCGTCTTGCGATTGCCTTTGATGGATGTCTCTGCATGCTCCTTGGAAGGCTCGATGCGCATTTTCTTCTTCAGACGCAGAGGCGGAGATGACTCATGTGCAGGTGGAAGCCTTGAAGTCATGACATCATCGAAATCTTCTGGTGCTGAAGGTCATGTTCAGTATCTGCATGTGCTAAGATAGACAGCATCCCACTTACACATTGGCAGCTCTGGTTGCAGGGCGATCTTGGGTGCGGGCTGTACAAAGTCCAGGTCTGTTGAAGTTGGAGACGGAAGAGACGGCGGACTCGATGCCCGCACCGGAGTTCGGGGCGGATCTGGTAACGACCACTCGCTTGTGAGCTCTGGCTGCACGGGCTCTTCATCACTTTCCTCTTCCTCTTCCATGCGCACAGCCAAGCTACGAATCCGACCTGGCGGAGTGTCCACCACAGACTGAGGAGGAGAGCAGCACTGAGCTTGAACACTTTGGGCAGTTTCTTCGAAGGTAGAGCGAGACTCACATCAGTTGCCAGTGGACTGGAGACGGACGTTGGCTCTGGTATAGCGGCAGTAAAGTCCGACGCGACAGATATCGCATCGTCTAAATTCTCCGCCCGTTTCCGTTTGCCCAGCTCAACGGGTGGTGAACTGTCTTCGATCTCAGAAGGGGCAGGAGTAGGCTGAGGAACGCTTGGCTTTGCCTTCTTGCGAGGTTTCGGCTTCGCCTTCGGTGGTGCAGCAGGTTCCTTCGGCGTAGCCTGCTTGACATTCACCCTACCCTTGCCCTTGGTCTCCTCCTCACTTTGAACATCTGCCTCTTCGTCGATACCTTCGTCTTCCTCAGCCTCGCGAGCGGCCACAAGAGTTTGCTCTATTCCCCCAAATGATATGAGCAATTCACTCCATTAGCAGATAAGGTGAGTTGCACTCACGGACAAGCGTTGTCATGGCGGGCTTAAAGAACATCTCTTGCATTCCTTCCTTGCTGAATGCGATGTTTGCCAGGGACCGTTCGCCAACGTCGAGAGCAAGAGTGCGGTAGACTATCACTTGCTTGACTTGTGGGCGCCTCCACACGCGGCCGATAAACTGACTGTCCTCTTGTGCTGACCACATTGGAGACTGAGTGAAAAACAAAGTTGTTCGATTAGTCTCAACCGCATGCCATAAATATCTGCCTCACCTTCAGAATGACAATATTCGCGCAGTCAATGTTGAGCCCCGACTGGGCGACGCCAGAGACGACGAGCACCAGTGGCTCTTTCGACTCGCGGAACTCCTTCAAAATATTCGCTCGCTTCTTCGGTGCAACCTTACCAGAGATAAAGAGGTATTTGATGCCCTCTAGGTCAAACACCTAAGAAACGCTGGTTAGACAAGGTGGATAACCTTATATGAGCGGTCACTAGCTTACCTTCTTCACAATTGGGTGGTGCGAGGTGAAGGGTTCGTACAAGACCGCCTTGTCGACCGTGCGGGCCTGGTCAAGCCAAAAACGCAATTCCGGGGAGACCGGAATATCAGCTTTTGAGGCTCCAGAGGACGTATGCTTCAGATACTTGTCGTACTCGTCAACGATGCCTCGTGGATCGTAAGGTGGAGGTTGCTCATATGGCTCTCCAGCAACTAGGTCGTTAGTCCATGCTCTCCACTCATCGTCCTCTGGGTCGCAGTTCACCAGACGGTATCCATCAGGGCACTTGTTCACTAGAGGTGGAAGTTGGGATTTCCGGAAGTGATGCTTGAGAATCTTTACGACTGCTTGCAACTTGGTAGACGGCATGTCATTCCACTCATGCAGCGTTCTTGGGCCCTCCCAATGTCGGTTCTTTAGGAACTTTACATGGTCGAGCGCCTTGCGACAGAGCAGGTAAAAGCGCTAAAAGTAAGAGTCTGTGAGATGGCACCCGAATGACCGCCACTGGCGACCACTTTGCGGCGCTTTGCGGGTAACGCCCCTCCCGCTCCCGCGGTCACCAAAAACAGCCACTGTGCACACAGACACAAATGATGGAAACAAGAGCACGCACATTGGTGACAGAGTCCCGGGGGTTATCAACATCGACGTCCTCATCCGTCATCATTGTGGACAGGGCCTCCGACTCGTGTTCGTGGAGCTTGAGGTACAGGTCAACGGAGATTGGCTCCGGTGCACCCCAAACAGGGCGACCTTCATTGTCTTTGCTGTAGATCGTCCTTCGCAGGGCCCTCCCCACAAACCATTGCTGCATCGTTCCGCATAGTTCCTGCGATACGACACGAAGATGAGATGCATCCTCTGCAAACTCACCACGCTGAGCCTTTGCACGGTCGAATTCCGCATCTGCGCTGCCGCTATCCTTGTCTTGCCTCTTCGCCTTACGAAGGCGCGCTGCCCAGGAATTCTTCAACGAGTCCGTGACATGGTGACCCTGCTTCGTAAGCTTCGCGAGGGTCAATGCGTTCTGAAAGACAGTTGGTAGTAAGCAAAGTTTTGTAATAGCAGAGCCGTCTTACTAGGTAGTTGGTAACGATGGGCGTCGCGGAAGCAGTAATGGTGAGCTCCGATTTCTCCACAAAATGGACCAGAGCATCGAGGCGCGGTCCAAAGTTCCGCACTTCGTGCACCTCGTCGATAACAAACACGCCAGGGGTGATCTGATACAAGGTGTTCTTCACTTTGGCACTTGATGAGATAGTGCCGATGCCGGTAATCGCGACTTCAGCGTCGGACCATAGCGCCTAGCAAGAATGATCATCTGTGGGCAAAGGCCGGAATGCAGTTGCACGCACCGTGCGCGTAGTAAGAATCACTTTTCTGTACGGCTCCATCTTGCTCGCTTGCCAGATCGAGTTCCAGAACGCACCCCGATTCTCCGTCTCGTACTTGCCGCTGTAGACGAAAATGTCTGCGCTCCCTGGTTGTAGCCAGCGGACAAGCTCTTCCCGCCATTGGTTGAGTAGAGAAGGCGGCACCACGATAATCGTGGGCCGTGACTCGTCCAACTCCGTTTGGGCTTCCTCTGTAAGGGTCGTTAGCCGTTTGTCATTGCTGGTTGGCTCTGCGGAGTTGTGGTTGCTGGTGGCGACCACGACATGCGGCAACAAAGACTAGAGTGGGAGATGTAACTCACTGAACATTCCCGGGTAAGTCTTCTGCAGTTTCTTATGTTCAATCGCCCAAATGCGATATGCAATAAGACTGATAATCTGCAGTGTTTTCCCGACACCGACCTCGTCGAGAAGCAACATTGCATCCTTCTTGAACATTTGTTCTGAAAGCCGGTAGAGGCCAACGACTTGGTGGTACTTGAGCGTCGCAGGGACTTTTCGGTCCTCTGGCCAGTCAGCTTTGTTCGCCTCGCTGAACTCCCCGTACGGATCGAGATGCTTCACGAGCGTCGGAAGTCCATCACTCGGAATTCCGAGGTCCTTGAACATATCACCTGGCGACATCTGATTCAACTCCGACACCGCCGCCAGATCCCAGACCAATTCGCCGTTGTTCTGGTCAGCATCGAAGACACGAGTAGGCTGAGAGTCCTCATCCATGCCATCAAGCGCTGAAGCAATGTCGCCATCGATCGCGGACTTCAAAGCCGGGTCCGTCAGCTGAAATATCTGAAGACCAAGGTCTTTGTTGATCTCTGTATAGAAACTCAGTCAGGAAATCCCCTAGAATTCATGTTGCGTACTTGTGCCGTTTTCTGTGTGGAGTGCTGACTGTATCTTTCGAAGATACTCTGTCAACTCCGAGTTCTTGCGGATGTTTTCTTCAAGTGCCACAAGCCCGCGGAGTTGTAGGAGTTTTGGCGCGTGCTTGGTGATCGTGCGAATCTCCTGAATGGCTCCCGCACTCATCCCCTTTGTGAGAGTATCCAATTCTGTGATATACAGTGAGAAACTTATGCACTGATAGCATGATGGAAGTCCGCACTATGCCTCGCGGTCTCGACTTTCTGTTCAAGACTACGCATCCTGTCCAAACTCCGCTTCATGGCCGACTTGTCCTTGCTGATTATGACTGAGTACAGTGTGCTGACCCAAACTCGGAGATGCTCGGCCTCTTCGTGGAACATGAGGCTGATGTCAGGATCAAGAAGGTGGGCAACAATGTGGGCACTGTGGGTCTTTGCGATAAAGTCCGCAGAAATTCTCTGGTGCTTTGGTCAGACAAGGTAAACACTCAAGTATTAAAGTACGTACGCTTGTATTCGTGTCCATGGTGTTCAGTTTGCGCATCAAGTTTGGGTAGTCGATTCCAAGCTCCTCGAAGAGAGCGTTTGCTCTGTCCGTGACTTGCCACTCGACGCGACATCGGACAAGTTTGAACCATACTTCGATGAGACGTACAGCCTCCTTGTCCTGAGCTGTGCACGCTGCATGACTGCCTTGACAAAATCTTTCGCGGGCCTTGCCTTTGTAGCTGGATAACCGTGCGATGAAGTTCTGCATGCTTTTCCGTTCCTTCAAAGTTACCACTGGCATTAGGTCTGGTTGGGGATGGTCGTCCCAGATGGGACGCTGGATACCCGTGGCTGCCTGCCACTGCTCCATGGTCCAAACTAGAGGGGCGTACGTGAGCACCTTGCGCCAGCTTGCACCCATTTTGCTGAGGTACGCCGGGCTCTCTCGTGAAGGTGGGAAGGGAAGCACAACCGACAGGTCTGTGGTCATATATAAGGGTACGATGCTCGCACCACCATCATCGTTGATCTGCTTCATGGGATTTAGTCAAACGAAAAAAAAAATCCCTGATTTTGATGAGACATCTTGGTTACTCCTATATCCTACTGGTTCATCCGTGCAAATAAGATCACCAGGCCTTGCACGCCATTGGTGACCACTGAGGCGCAGGGACGTGCTGCGAGCATCTCATTAGTGCGGTGATGCGTGCCTCACCAGAGCACTGGGCACCGAGCCGGGGCATAGGACACATCGCTTAGCCAGCAGCCGCGGGCGCCGAGCACTGCAGTGGTCGCCAGAGGCGACCGCGCGGACTGGGCCTGCATGGGGTACGTCACTGTCGTGACGGCTGCCGATGGCGACCACCTCCGTGCCTCTGATGGTACTCAGTCCGGCAACTTGCAGTGACATCTGATAACGTTGACGCAGTAGACAATGGAATGAACGTTGATCGCGCCATATTCAAATTGGAGGAACATATAAAGCATTGGGGATACCTGCCGGACTCTGTGAGCTCGTCATGGCTTCGCAACCCACGGCCCCTGCTACATTCAAATCTCAGCTCAAGAACCTCCTGACGCGAGAGAGAATCAGATATGTTCATTATAACGTGCTCTTGAAGAGAATTGTACGATGCAGCTGCTTTTCTATGACCATTGCTGATCTGCGTTTGTAGCGCGATGTGATTGCGGCGCACAGCGGAGACCCGGATGCTCAGGAGGTCGCTAGGCTGATGAGCACAAGGAATGGGTCTCCTTCTGGCGAGTTGCTCGCTGCCTGTGACTGGGTGTACAAGTTGCAGTTCCAGGAAAACTCGAACTCCCATGGGGAAGAGGACTCCGATGACGGACGTGGGAGCGACTCTGACACGCAGATGTCCACAGAGGAGCTCATCAGTCACGAGCCTTCCACGCATGCTTCCTCCAACGACGACGAGGACGACGAGGACGACGACGAGGACGACGAGGACGAGGACAAAGAACACGAAGTCGTTGACCTGACGCTGTCTAGCGACGACAATGTCGACGAGGGTGGAGTGCAGCACTCCGACCGCACGGATCGCCTCGTCATAGACCTCACTCTGCTGGGTGACGATGAAGACCCCAGCGTCGCCGTCCGTCGCTCCGAGGAGCGTTACTTGGCCGATCGCGCCCGCAAGGTCATCTCGGAGTTGATCTCCGACGGGCCGTGGAGCAACGGTTGGATCGCTGCGCGGAGATTCATTGTATGCAGATGCTGCTTATTTCTCAGCAAGGTCCACACTAATCAACAATGTATCCGCAGTCGAACTGTATGCACAAACACGGAGAGCCTGCCACCTTTGTTGGGCTTCTGCACCTTGTGGAACGTCATGACCTCCCGGAGCTGGCGGACTGCATGGAGGCCATGGGATACCAGGCCTTTGCCGACAACGAGACCTTCGTTGCTGCCCTTCAGATTCTCGCTGCTAACGACGATTGTGATATCGCAGCGTAAACTACCTTTGTGTCGTCATGTACATCAAATGGCTTTTGTATCGGCTGCATTGTCATGAATAAATCGCTGCTCGGCAATGGTCGCCAAGGGCGACCACCACGACGCGTGTGCACGGTCCTGTGGGTGCTGGCTGGGCAGAGGCGCTGAAGTGGGCTGCCGTGCGGGTGGACGCCAGTGGCGACCACTCTCGCGGTGCGGCCGCTCATCGACTACCTTCATCACTCTACTGTTAATCCCCAGCCAATCAATGATATTTATGGCAGATTCTGTTCCAATTTAATTTCATTGCCATCATGGCAATGTCACAAGGGCAGGGTAGACTGGAATACTGCCCATTCTGCTGCCAAGTTCCCCGATTTTGCCATGTCCAGCTTTACGCCTGTTGAAACGCTCTCAAGCTTAGAACACAGCTGTTTATGTCACCGCTAGGCCCATAGAAATCAGTGCACACGTGTTATTTCTAGCAAAGTTCAGACTCCGCCCACTAGTGGAATCGTGCCATTAGGCTTTGCCTTTCCTGGTACGTAGTTTGTTTAGCGTAGGTCACCTCCGCGTCGCTTAGGGTCGCGATGCCATGTCATCAATGCGACCCTTGATGGGCTCCATCTGCCTTTCATATATCTTTCCACTACCCTTCGTCAACACTGCCCATCGCCTCCATTTTTTTATCGGAAAGCTGCGCTCCACTTGTCGCTCCTTGTTAATCACAACCCAAATCATGACACACCCTGCCGATAGCCTCCCAGACATGACCATCGACTGGTGGCCGTCTGTAAGCGAAGGTATCACCAGTGCCAATGCCAGAGAACATGCAGCTGTCCTTACACGCATCCGACACACTCCCGTCCAATGGCGCGAAAAGTCAGAAGATGTCAAGTTCCGTCGCGGAACTGGTTTCCGCCGTCTCCGCATCGCTCACTGCCCAGAGCAGCAAGAGAATCACTTCGCATCTCTTTGCGACCCCGATGACGGATTGCTCAAGGTCGGCGACTTCATCTCCCTCTGGCACGGTTCGGGGGATACCTACAACGAGAACTACCGCTTGGGTGTTGGCCAGATCATCCAAGTCCACGCGCTGTGGCGTCGTCATGTCACCTTCACCGTTTTCGCCAATGTGCTCGAGAAGACCATCGGGTTCTACCTCACCATTCGGCGCTGCTACGTTACACTCCTTCCAGATCTCGCGGCCCGCTACCAGGAAGAACACCACATGTACTGGGAGTACATCGAAAATCCATCTGGCCTTGGACCTCTGCCGCTCATACCACCACCTCCCCGTGTCCAACCTTCGGTAACGTTCGCCGACAGTCATTGAGTTCCCCGTTCACCTCCTACCCCAAATTCAAAGTTGCAACGCTGCACCCTTCTTGGTCACTTCTTCCCATTCTTTTCAACTCCTAAAACCATCCGTTGCCCAACCACATCCCCTCCCAAGTGACGGTTCCCTGTGCTCCCTGGTCAAAGTTGCATAAGGACGATGAACCATTCAACGAGCAGTCAGCGGGGAGGAGGGGAAGACGGACTTGGCTGAATATTTGCTCGGACGCATCGGACTTTACTTGACGCATCGGACTGTCGGACCTTTTAGCACCATTATTCCAGAAAGCTGTGGAAGCAGAAGATCGAACCCTCTCTGAGACTTCATATATACTTGTTCGCGTTTTGAAGGCATATCGTAAAACTAGAATACAATAATGTCTGCAAGCACGTATCCCAGCTCTGAGTGTCCATAGTCAGACCTGATAACCGAACTGTGTCCAGCTCCACGACGTAGCAGTTACTAAGCCAGTTCTACCATTACTGATACATCTCTGAACATTAATGAAATGGAACTCGGAATAGCCTCTCACACTCTTATACATTCAAGATCGATGTCGGTTCACCTCTTGTACATGTATACTACGAGCAACACTGCTCGTCGAGTCTGCGCGGGCCCAGACTCAACCACTAGACCTGCACTGTATTTGATTCTTGCACACTATTTCTGTCCACTTGAGCCTCTGCGAGAGCATGCGAAACGGGTGATGTATTGAAAAAACAAAAAAAAAAAACAAACAAAAAAACGATCATCGAAGGAAGGCGCGCGCCGCATCTCCGACTACTCCTTTCTCTGCCGCTTTTTCGCCCGCCTTTCCTCGCTACCCGCGGTGTTTTCGTTGGACCCAGTCGCCAGTGAACCCATGGCCTTCTTTCCTTTCGCGGGGTTCGGGTTGACTGCTGGCCTGTGGGCGTCGAAGTTCTCGAACGCATCTGCGAGTCGGTCAAACTTCTCCCCGATCGCGGTTTGCACATCGCGGAATTGACTGATCTCGCCGGCGATCAACTTGCCGAGGGCTCTGATCGTGTCGGTCATGCGCTCGATGGCCACTTCGAGAACGATGACACCAGTCTCGAGGCCTGCTTCGGTGTTGAGGTCCATGCTCGCTTGCGGAGCCTCCAACTGTGGCTCGTCATCGGAGTCGATGACGGAACTTGTCTTCGGCGGCATGGCAGCTTTGCCCTTCGCGTCTGCCGGCTTCGCAATCCGCGGGCGCATTCCGCTCACGGCAACCCCGTTCACGGTGCAGAGACGCTTGTGGAGAGCGCACTCCGTGCAGGTCTTTGCACGACCAGACCGCCACGAGCAGTCGATGCCGTGCCTCCGGCAGGTGTCGCATGCCGTCGGCTTCGACGACTCCGCCTGCACGTCTGCCTTTGCTTTCGCTGCCTCCTCCGCCTTGGCCTTTGCCTCCTCCGCCTTGGCCTTTGCCTCCTCCGCCGCGATCTTCCGCGCAGCCAAGTCGCGCTTCCGCTCCTCGGCCAAGCGAAGCTCCTTCCGCTTCTGCTCCAGCTGTGCGCGGAGCTCTGCCAGCCTGCGCTGCTTCTCCGACAAATCGGCGGCCGAAGCCTCCAAGCCGCGGACAGCTGGTGGAAGTAGGTTATTAGTGACCCTATATTGCGCATTTCAGACATTTCCCACCTGTGGGCTTGAGTTCGTTTGAAGGCGACATGGTGGGGGCGAAGGAGGATACAGGCGCAAGTAACTGAGCAGGGAAATGTTAAATATTCCGACACTTGTACCCCTGGCACCTTATCCGAACCCCAGAAACCTCGAAAAAACTCCGCTGTTTTGGGGGAGTCACCAGTTCCTTGGGGTGGACATGTCATTGAATCACCTCACCTACAGTCCTGTCATGGGACATAAAGGGATGCAGTGTGGCTGCTGTTGACGTGCCTGCATCGTTTCGCAAACGTTCAATCCACTGTCATGTATTAAACGTGCTTTTTATCACACAAGCACATTTTCCAAGAGGTTACATAACAACTGAAGGGCGAAGGGCTTAGAGTGGCATACGAGAGCTCCGTAGATGCAATGTGCATATGTTGTGCAGCCAGCATGGTTACATGAGAGGTATACAACAGATGATGATTACTCATATTATTCATGTTACTCATATTACTCATACATTACTCGTACATTTAACCAGGAATGATATGATACATTTGAAAGTAAGTACACCTGTTCTGACTGTTTCTTATTCCTGCTTCTTTGCCCCTCTCGCTTCCTTACATACTCTGCCCGCGACCCCTAATACTACTCCTCATGAACTCGTCATTGACCGATCCCAACCTGCTCTAGGCTTGGCATGCCTGTGACTACCTACACCTCAACCTGACGGCTCACGCGTGTGCCGCGCTCTGACGCACGCGACAATCACGATGTTGTAGTCATAGTTATATTGTATCGCATTGCCCTGAGTTTTGCGTTGGTCCGGACCCTCACTAGGCCTCACTTCTGACCCCACGAAGCGCAGCAAAGTGAACTCTTGTCAAATATCAATGAAGGCATGTGAATGAAGCATTAGCAGAGTCAGAGCTGAGATAAAACTCATGGCATGGGGCATTATATAAACTTGTTTCACGGTGTAGCTCCAGTATCGCACTCAAACTGCAGAAACACTATAGACCGTGTATATAACCAGTTTGTATCTGGTGAGATGCTACCCATCAAAAGGTAAGTACAAACCTTGGATATGTGACCAGAGGGCATCTGTGACTTCTATTCAGACTCAAAGTTGGCACATGCATTTCATATATTGAATTCAACGTCTTTAGGTGCATCTGCAGTAATGAGAGCAGGTCAACGTATATTATATAGGGGCTTTGTGCTCCTGTGCACCGCATACCCCTTCAACTAATTGTTCTTTCATCAGGAAGAGTTAGCGATCAACATTCTCGCGGAGTCAGGCGGAGGTCACTACTGGACACAGTGAAACAGAGACAGGATGGAGAACCGGAGTTCGGCAGTCAGATGGCAATTGGCTTCAGCCTTTCAGCTTTGACTGCGCCCTTGGCGGGCTGCATTGCCTGTACTTCGGAGTCAGAGATACGGAGAAGCGGCGGGGTTTAAGCCCATACAGAAATAGTGTGAAGTGACAAAGCAAAGTCAAGAAGGTATAAGGGGGACCTAAGGGATATTCGAACTGAAGCTACAAGTGATAGCACGGGAGGTTATGTATTAACGAGTCCAAAGTTTGTGGAGATGGGCGGAGATGTACAGCATGTCATGCTATTAATCTGGGAATGCTCAGGAACAGAGGGGGTAAAGGCTTGTGAAATGATAAAGGCATGCGATGAACCAAGTCCTTAGCAACCGACGGAGTTCGTAAATCCGAATGTCCAGGATAACTGGAAAGTCGACAACTTCCTACAAACTCCGGATGCACTCCAGGAGCGGAGATGAGCTCGGAGTTTGGCACCATGACAACACTGTCCGGCTCTATCATGTGGAGAGACGCAAGCCATCAGTTGGGTTCAATTGCCCATTGTTCACACTGCCTATCAATCATCTGGCACTTGAGGCTTCATTCCAAAATACCAGGGTGCGCAGCAAACGTGTAGCATTGATGATGATATGAATACAAAAAAAACAAGAGGCAGAGAGCGGGCAGCCTACGTCTCGGTCCTCGCCTTCTTCCTCGCCGGACCTGCGACCTCGTCTTCCTCCCACTCCGCCAACTCCTGCTTGAACTGCTCGACCGCCTCGTCGTGCTCCTTTTGATCGCGAGGCCACTCCGAGTTTTCCACGTGGAGGGGCTGGATCTCGCGCGCGACCTTCGCAAGTGGAATTTCGTTGACTTCATGATCGGTCTCCGAGTCCTCGGACTCGTAGGCCGAGTCTTCCAGGCCCTCGAACAAGGCGTCGGCGTTCTTGCCCATCTTGTGGGCGAAGACCTTGGTGATGTTCGTAGCGCTCTTCACCTGGTCTATGAAGTCGTTCCCGATGGAGGTGATGGTGCGAGTGAGGCGGTCGATTGCCTCGACGAACTCCTGGGAGGGTGTGTCCGCAGCGGAGACTGAGCCGCATTCCTGCTCAGAGCGCGGAGGTTGGGGGGCGGGGCTGGCGGAAGCCTGAGTGGCTGGCTCGATCTCGAGGTCGTACTCCGACGGCGGAGCAGTGTGCATCGACATATCGCCTGCTGCACTCGCGCTCTCAGACTGAGCAGCGAGCAGGGGATCCACCGACCTCTCCGCAAGGAAACTTTGCTGCTGCTCCGCCCCTTTCAGCTGCAACTCGGCCTCTTCGCGCCTCAGCTCCTCCTCCAGCTCTTGCAACTCCCTCTGTTTCCTCATCAAGTCCTCGACTTCTTGGCGGGCGGCAGCGTAGTTCGCCTCCGCTCGCACGGCTTCTGTTGTATGTTAACTCCAGACTGTAGGACATGGAAACTCGTCCACTCACCCTGCTCGAGGGCGAGTTGTTCTTCGGTCATGGTGGTCGTAGAGAAGAAAGAGGGGATGCCAGACCAGCGCGAATCTGTTGAACTAAATATTATCCAGGTAGCACCCCTGGCACCCCTCTGCGGTATCAGAACCCCGGAAGATCACTTGGGGAAAAAACATGCATTGAGGGCAACTTAAATATTAAGCGAGCATTTTCATCAAGCGTGTTCACCGCATGACCTATCACGATCACCAGCTATGCCTGAGCAGCCACAAGGCTGAATCGCTGTTTTGTCCAAATGTTTTCAGTGTACACTCCGCAACTCCACTGCGACGTGCACCTCACATGTTAAGGCGAACTTAATCTGACGGCGAGTACTCAGGCAGGTCTGCAACGAAGCGAGGATTGTATAGCATGACTAATTTTACAAAACAAAAAAAACGATGAACGGCGGACCCCCTAGTCCTCCTCCCTAGCCCTCTTCCTCGACCCTTCGCCCAGGGAGTCGTCGGACTCGTGCAGCCGTTTGCGGGCCAGGTCGGCGCTCCAGTCTGGGTCGACCAAAGCGGTGTAGACGGCCTCCGCATGTCCGTCGATGTTTGCCAACATCTGCGTCATGGTGAGGTTGTATTCCTTCACCGCAGTGATCGCCTTCTTGCTGATCGCCTCGATGGCCTCCGTGAGCCGCTCGATGGACTTCGCCGCGTCGCTGAGCGCGGCCTCCTCAGGCGGCTGCTTGACCTCCGCTGCGTTCGTCGTCTCTGAGATTGGGCCGGCGGAGATGTGCTCCGCCGTCACCGAGGGCGCCAACGATGGAGCCTTCACCTCTCTCGGGGCCTGTGGGGCCTGTGAGGCCGTGCGCACTGATGGCGCCGCTGAGGCGGTCGGGGCATCTTGACCCTTCGCCTCCTGGTTAGCGGCTGGCCGTGCCGGCTGCACCTTCGCTGCTCCCGACAACTCCGCACTCTTCCGCTGTCCGGGGACACTCGCCCGCCCGCCCTTCTCCCTCTGCTTCGGCGTTGCCTTCACCGGCACAGATGCCCCTCGCCCGAGGGTCTCATCCGCGCGACGTGCTGGGGGAACGTCGATCAGCACGACGAGCTCATTGAACGAGGTGTGGCAAAACGTACCCTGGGAAGTGGTGTTCTTGCTGCTGGTCGACATGGCGGTTCTGTCCAGCCCTCCAACCGGCCAAGCTTGGTCTAAATATTCCACGGAGTGTACCCCTGACACCCCCATACTGCCCCTCGGAAACCCAAAATTTTACATTCTGTTGGGGACACGTAGAATGCTTTGGGGCATGTGCCTGGGCCTTGACTTGCCCTGTTGTTTTCTGCCGAGCCCAAAACGCGTACAATCCTGCGTGGCATATGTAAGCAAAGAGCACAGATTTCGGGGCTAATGTCCGTGGTACTCCGCTGTATTCTGCTAGTCATTGTACCTCTCTACGTTTCTACAGTCTCCTCGCATCACACAATTGCCTCACTCTGCAACATGATGAGGATGTATATACCAAGAACATGACGTGCCAGCTTGCTGATTTACAAACCAAGAAATATTATTAGCTGCTAAGATTTACTGAACCAATGTCCGTCGAAGTCCGCTCAATCTTGCTCCATGTCTCCGTGTTCCTCCTCGCTCGGCGTCGCGCCATGCAACCTGCTCGCCTGAACAAGTGCCTCTGTGACTCGGTTCAAGCTTGCAATCATGAGGAGCTGTTGCTGCTCGATGCGGCCGAGGTGCGTCGACAACTCCCTGCCGAGGACGCGAACGGCCTCGACGATGCGGTCCGATTCCAGGCCCGCGTCGGACTTCGCTTTCCGGGAGGTCTTCGGCAACTTTGACTCCGTATACCCCACTGCGCCGCGTGTGCACCTCACATGAGCTGCTGCGCATGCCTTGCACGTCTTCTTCCGCCCGGTGCCTTGTCGCTCGCACTCGATGTCTTCGTCCACACAGCGGTCGCATGGGGCGCTCTTCTCCAGCTCCGCATCTGACCGCGCCAATCTCTCGTCCGCTGCCAGCCTCGCGGCCTCCTCTGCCTCCACCTGCGCACGCCTCTTTGCCGCTGCCGCCTCCTTCTCCTGCTCCTTGGTCCTGCCCTTGCCAATGCCAGCACCCCACGTGGCCATCGCGTTATCATACCGCTGCCCTCCGAAAGGCTGCGGCGGCGGAGGTGCCGGCCGGGTGGGCTGCGGCGGCGGCGGCGGAGGTGCCAGCCGGGTGGGCTGCGGCGGCGGCGGCGGAGGTGCAGCGGGTGGGCTGCGGCGGCGGAGGTGCCAGCCGGGTGGGCTGCGGCGGCGGAGGTGCCAGCCGGGTGGGCTGCGGCGGCGGAGGTGCCAGCCGGGTGGGCTGCGGCGGCGGAGGTGCCAGCCGGGTGGGCTGCGGCGGCGGAGGTGCCAGCCGGGTGGGCTGCGGCGGCGGAGGTGCCAGCCGGGTGGGCTGCGGCGGCGGAGGTGCCAGCCGGGTGGGCTGCGGCGGCGGAGGTGCGGGGGGCTGCGGCGGCGGAGGTGCCAGCCGGGTGGGCTGAGTCTCCGCCTCCTCCCGTTCTTTGCACTTTCGCGCCCTCTCGGCCGCTTGAGCGCGGTTCCGCTCCAGCTGCGCACGCTCCATCTCTTCCGCGCGCTGCTTTGCTTGGTGCTCCTCAGCCAGCCTCCTCGCCCGCGCCTCTGCCTGCTTTCTCCGGACCTCATCTAAGTGACGCCTCGCCGCCTCCTCGTTCGCCTTGGCCGCGGCGATGCTTGCGGAGAGGTCTAGTTGCGCAATGGAATCAGCAAGGAGATGATTACAAAACTCCGTTAATGATATGTACTGACCGTCGTTTGCTTTCTGAGTTGGTCCGGGGGGAGACATGGTGCAGTGCCCTGGTGACCCGATCTCCAGCACAGTTAAATATATTGGGTAACACACCCCTGGCACCGCGCGCGACCCCAAAAAAAGGAAAAAATTGGGGCATTGCTCTTCCGTTGGGGCAGAGATCCCATCGAGAAATGTAGTGATACGCGGGGACTGACGCACGGTCTGGGCCAGGTGCAGTGGAGGTTTGATCTCCTATCAAATATCGTACAGTGGGTTAGTGTACGGCGGACAATGCACCGAATATCTGTCGTGCCAATTCTAACATCTGCCGTTCACACCGGGGTGGTCGCCATGGGCGACCACTCAGCGCAGGAGCCAATCTCTCAGGCAGGGCTCGCTCTCTTCTGCATGGTCGCCCGTGGCGACCGCTGCACAAGAGGTACATAACTTCTCTCGCGCCCCGCCCGCAGTGTGGTCGCCCCTGGCGACCACTCCGCGGACAGCACCAAGCATCCACAGTGATAGAGATGTAAGGTCTATTTTGCCTCGTGCGGAAAGTGAACTTCACCAGTGAGTCAGATCGTTCATGGCAGTTTTCCGCTAATTCCGTCACTCGCATAGCGTGAACTCCAATAGCGATCTTCCACTCCTCTCGTTCACCGCAATCTTCACCGCCGTGCCCCCATAACCAGCTGGTAGGCGGACGTACTGTCCTCGTTCACTTTGACCGGTACTCCAGATGCGATCGCTTGCTCCCATTGGAAGCCATACAAGTTTCCTGTATTCCGCCCGTAACTTGACACGGATTGACTCCTGGTCTTGCATTCGTAGTCTCGGGAGCAAGGTAATCCATTTGATCCAGTAGTGGCACTTGGGCCAATGCTGCACTTTGTCCGGTCGTAGCTTCTCTTGCTGAGAATTGGGAAAGAACCGATCGAATGAGTCGTCCCAGGTCTGACACCGTGCTTTCTTGATGATCACATATTTGAACGGCAAGGCGAGGCTCTTGTAGAGCTCTTCTGTGACTGACTGCTGCGCTTCGGCACCGAGTGTGCAGTATGGACCGTCCTTTTTATGCGTCGGTGCCACAGCAATGAGGTCCCTTAAGAACAACTGCCAAATGATATTCACCTGCGTGTCCACCACTCCGTGTCCTGCCTCCGCGGCCTGCTCGACTTCCTGGATGTTTTGTTGGACGTCCTCGAAACCCGGAATTCGGAGGATGTGGACGCCGGAGCCGTCAAGTCCGAAAGGTATGTCGCGGACTGGTGAGTGGCGTATGTCTTTGACTCGCATCTTCCGCCTCGTTTGTCGTGGGACATGATTGTCACGTCGGTCGCGCTTGACATGCGCTTTCGCAAAATCGTGTTCGATCTCGGAAACCGTTGCCCTGTGGAAAATCAACGCGTAGGTTTCCTCCGCGAGGCTTACCGTGGGGGGTAAACAAAACACGTTTCGCCGGAGTTCAACAGCACAGACAAAGTAGAGTCCTCTTGTCTGAATAGCTGGTTCGGCTGCTTCATCGGCTAGTTCACCCTGCTCTTCGTCTTCTTCGTCCTCTTCTCTGTGTTCCACGTTCGAGTCCCGAAATGCAGCTGCTGGAACAATCTCCAAGTCCCATCTCTGTTCTCCTGGCCGGAAGATGAGGGAATTCTTCATCCAAACGGCAACGGCGGCCATGCTAAGCACAGGTCGAACCGTGCAGAGTTCAGGCGTAGCTGCCTGGAGTGCTTGAAATATGTATAGCAAAGCTGCAAGTCTCCAGTATTTGAAAAGCCTGCGGTTTACATGATAAAAGGTGTCAACCTTAACTAAAGCAGTCCCAGTGGAATATGGGCTTACCACCAGTCATTGGCATCGAATGCCACAATAGCGTTGTTGATTAAATCGCGGTCAATGTCACGTAGCTTCTCCGCTATGTCGCCTCCAGGTTCGATCCGCGTGCGGACTTCAAAGCGAGCTGCCCCTTCGTGCACAGGTGGAAATCCAGTAGGCTCCTCTCCAAATCCTGCGCAACTCCTGTACAGCTGCCCTAATGAGCTGACGTCCTTTATCAAGTTTCGAAGGCGGTTCGGTAACAGATCCTCTGCACGATGCCTGGAAAAGTGTCCGCGGTGAAGCTGGTAGGTGGCGGACTTG
Organism: Phanerodontia chrysosporium; assembly: GCA_001910725.1. Lineage (NCBI taxonomy): Eukaryota > Fungi > Basidiomycota > Agaricomycetes > Polyporales > Phanerochaetaceae > Phanerodontia > Phanerodontia chrysosporium. The sequence continues at coordinate 55,663 of MJGA01000044.1, forward strand.
TCTGTGGTGTAAACGTTGACGTATTGTACCTGATCTCGCCGCCCGGGGGATGCGGTTTCTGCTCGGAACCCTGCCAGGTCGTAGAGCAAGGATGACACATCGCTGTGATAGTGGGTACTGCTCAGCAGCTTATTGATTGCTGCAGGCTCCGCATTGGGCATCGCGTACTGCAGGAGCTCCGCATGGCTGCTGGTCTTCCACTGTAAGACCAGTCCAGGCGCTTGGATCTCGAGTGCGACATCAATGTACCATTGATGTTGACTTTCGTGATCAAACATTTTGTCGACGTGAATCGTGTCGAACGCAGAGTCGAGGGCATGGTTGCAGGCGTCGGGATCGTTAGGATCGTGTTGAGTCGCACCCTTGATTCCTCGCCATTCGTGATAGAAGAAACTGTCCTGGAATCCGTCGACAAGCTCGAGGCGATTGCGAAGTGCTTCCGAAAAGTCCGCCAGAACATGGGGTGGAAGGTCCAGGGAGCCAAAATGAAACCGTTGTGTTTGCGTATCGCGCATTTGAAGCATCGCAGTTTCGTAGTTCACAGGCCAATGGGATATAGATGCGGGAAGTGTGTCTTCGACCGCTGGACGCAGGCATTTGTTGTAGAACATCTCCATCTCCGCCTTTGTTAGCCCCGCCGATTGTCCTTCTCCAAATTTTCGGGGAAACATAAGCAGCGTTTTGTGTCGAAGGCCACTCTTCGCCAGGCAGATGTTAGGAATCTTGTGGAGCTCAATTGAACGGGAATGTTCCCAGTGCTATTGGAGTCAAGGACAATGTAGATCAGAAACGCTTCGACGAACAAAAATCCATCAACTTACAGGCAAGTGCACTCTGCGGGTGAGGTGGACTGAACGCTTGAGGCTGTCGTTGAAGTTGGCAACAGGATAAACAGCAAGATGTGTTCGGAAAGGTAGATTGGTCGTTAAACCGATAATGGAATCAAAGTCTCGAGTGAATGCGATGTCATCGACGTCCTCGAGTGGTACGCAGTCCTTGAACACATCGATGTTAATACGCGCCTCTTGCGCTTCAGTTTTGACACGCCCTGCAAGCATGAGCTGCACGAAGCGGTGGACGCTAGGTCTTTGTTGCGTGATCAACAGCTCGCCTTGTTGCGTCAGCTCTTGAATTGACCAGCGCAGGGTAGGTAGTGGCTCGTGCGGGTATTGGGCCATCGCTGCTGCACTTGCAAGTTGTCGCCGTCGACATATATACTCATGGATCAGTTCACATCGATCGTCGAGCACACCTCAAACAACGGACTCAGAGAGTCGTGATGTGATGAGATCGAGGCTGTGATCTCGCATATAACCTCCAATAGTGAGCATGCCCTGGATCCGAGGTCTCGCCATGGGATCGCCCATGACGACCCGCGCCGGCGCATGGTGGGTAAGCAATGCTCCAGTGCCTCTCACCCCTTCCCCCCACCACTCGTGTCGGCCGCCATTAGCGACCACATGCCACTTACTCAGCACTGAGATAAGAATTGTTCTTGGCCAAATTCCCCTATGTACACAGTCACTTTGTCCTCTAGACGAGTTTGAACTTCCGTAGGTCATCTAATGAACGAGTGAATCGCGGATTTGCAGCAACGATTGGAACGTTGGCGTCATCCAGCAACTCCTCGGGAAGGACCCTGGTGTTTCGTGGGACTGGGGACGTCCGCCACATCCCTGTCTTCGCCGCGCGAGGAAGCCACACCAAGCGGTCCAGCTCGCTCCAAACGCTCCTGCACAGCTGTATGCTGTGCTCCTCAGTTAGTGAGTTGAGGAGCTCAACCCAAGCCTGGTAATACGTGGCCTTCGGATAGCCAGAGGGCCTTCCCTTCCCGGCTTGTAACTTGTAGGGAAATAGGCTATCCTTTACGCTCGTCCAAGTGCTGCTGGTGGCGCGTTCAATCCTGGCAGATCGAAACGGCAAATCGAACTGGCGATACGTTTCTTCTTGAACGCTTTCAATCGTATGTTCATCGAGGGTGCACCACGCCCCCCCTCCTTTCTGGTTCGGAGACTTCATCATGATGTCCACCAACGCCTGGTTGAAGATGCGGTTGACGACTGTGGTAATATCGCCGAGCAGCATCTCTTGAAGACGGTTTGGTTCATCGAAGCCCGGTCGGACGTCCTCGCCTGCGAAATCCGCAGATGCGTGAATGACTATGTTCCAACGCTCGAGATCGAAAGAGCGAGGTGGCGGACGAGGTCGCTTGTTCACGTACTCGTTCTCGAGAGTTTGGCCTCGTGGAAGTCGATGGGGGTCTGTCACATATGCGAGGGTCGGAATAATGACGGAGTGGGTGGATGTCAGGCCGAATTGTCTGTTCAGCGCAGCTTCCGACGAGAGGTGGTAGAGCAGTAGCATGTCCGGCACGGAGATTTGGGACGATTCCATGTGAAGGCGGAAATATCCTGCACTGCCTGCAGTGACGTTGCGCACCACGTCCGCAACGCAGTAGAGTCCCCGCTCCTTCAGAAAAGGTTCGGCCTGATTGCTTAGATAGGCAAAGTCGGCGTCGAGCGCGTTCTCCGCGTTCTGCACGTACATGTACGCAGAACGCGTGAGCAGCTTGTGCATTTGCACCGAGGGAACTTCTGGAGCGATGCAGCTGTTGACAACATGGATGAGGATGGCACCTAACCCCAGGGTCACATGATGTGCCCTTGCTTGAGGCGGGGCATGAAGAAAGCTCCGCAGCACAATCCGAGCAGCACGGACTCGTGCGCGACAGAATGCCCTACATTGTTGTTCAGCGATCTCTCAAATTACGTGGCGGAGTTTCACTTACCACCAGATCTTGGGAGTCGCGCTGCACAGGATCTTGTGCAGCTCTGGCATGACCGAAAGCATGTCCTTCATTTCATGGAAGGGCACCTGAACATGGATGAGGCATTCCGTTTCTCCTTCTCGGCCATGGGCAGGCTGCTGCCTAGACAGTCGTAGAAGTTGAGACTCCAAGGCTACTAACCCCGAGTAAAGTGGACGACGGAGAGTGCGTGGGAATAGATGATTGGGTCTCCAGGCTCTCCAGCCAGGTGGTGCGCCCGCGGCGCCAGTAAGCGAGAAATGTTTCGTCGACAGCTCTATGTGATGCACACGGAGATCGTTCGGAGGATTATCTCGATTCCGGGCAAGGTCCTTGGCGCGAATGCTCAATGAAGTGTGATCTACCGCGAAGAGTGCTGCGGAGGATGCCTTCTGCTCCTTCTTGAGTACCTCCGCTTTCTGCTCGTCACTGTACTCTGGAAGCAGAGTTGCCAGAATGTTGTTCAACGCGTTGTCGCTCCAGAGCGTAACCCTTTCTGGTTCATAGTAGGAAAGACCGACATGACCAACCCAAGTCGCAAGCTGCTCAGCTGGGAGCTTGTCCAGACGCTGGCCGATCCGCTCCCATTGTCTGTGACGCTCCTGATGGGATTCAGGGTTGTGAGGGTCCCCAGGAGCTCGGAGATTGAAGTCCGGTCGGTAAGCCTTCAAATCATCCCACACATGGAAGAGGAATGCACCGCGGAACTTTGGAGACGTGTTCAACTGTGTCATGAAGGTTTCAAGCCAAGCCGCCTGATCGTGGGGGTCGAGATCGAAAGTGGCAACGTGGTTTCGCCGAAACTGGGAATAGGGTGCTCGCAACCATTCCTCATGAGTCGATGGATTGGGGAGGTAAATTTGGACGGCGTCGGCGGCGGGGCGAATCGCGTTGAAATGAAGCTCGTATATGTCGGCGTTCATGACATCGGATGGGCAGGACGGATAGTAGAGGCCCGGCAGGAACAAAATGACATGTCCAGAACCAAGCTCAGCGGAGGAAGCCAGCCGGACGTGGGGAATAGACCACAGGGGGACGGTGCCTAGAGCGTTCTTATCACAACGATTCCTTTGAACATTGGCACGCAAGATAGATAGCGCAGTTACATACTGGAGAAGGTCTCTCAAACCCATGCCATTTTGCGGACCCACCCTCGAATCTGCCTGGAAACAGCTGAATTTGGTATGTGACTGAAGACGGAAATCCCTCGTATAGCCCGGCGACTCCCATCAGAGTTCTCTCTACTTGGAGCCGAGCCGTGGGTGGGCCTGGGGGCGAGAGCATCACAATTTTGGTTTGTGCAGCGCCGTCCACGAGGTGAGGGTAGCGACCAGCAAGAACGAATTTGACGTAGGCAGCGTCTTCATCCTGGATGTCCTCTCGAGCCAACAGTTCGCGTGAAAAGTTGTCAAACTCTTGCAAGTCGCATGACATGCGGTCATGATGCCTGTGCAGTGCTGGCACAGGGTTCATGGTGACAGTTGAACAGGCTGGATGTGGTGGGCGACGAGACCAGACTATCGACATACCCTTTTATAACTTTGAGAGGATCATCGATGGCTCCTGATCGCAGACACGATGGATTCTGGTTGCCTAAATTTTTCAGTGTCTTTGATCACTTTTCTTAAACGATTGAAGCTGTGATCTGGATGTTAGCCATCGGATCGTATGTTGCGGGGGAGTGGTCGCCATTGGCGGCCACGCGGCAGGCACTCAGAGGTGCAGTCTCTGCACCCGGGTGCATGTGGTCGCCATCGGCGACCACGCCGCGCATGAGCACATGACTAGTTGGCAGCCAGCCGCTCGTGGTCGCCAGTGGCGACCACCTTCGCCAGCCTTTCGCCGGCAGCGAGTGAACGAGAGGACACGCGCATTGGTGGTGTGGCGCTGTTCGCCTTCACATGTATTAGCTGATCGACTAGCTGTAATAAGTCTACTCCATCCTTGCCCGCTTCTTTGGCCGTTCTTCATCTTCATCCTCTTCGACACCCTTTGCCTCCAGCTCCCTTCGGCGTTCTTTGAGAGCCGCTGCCATGTCCGCGGACAACTGGTTGTACCTTCGCAAGACCTTGTTCTGAGTATCCCGGAGTGCCCACATCTCTATGGAGAGCGTAGTGCCCAAGCCCCTGATCGCGAAACTGAGGCCCTCGATAGCAGCCTGCACGTTCTTGAAGTCGTGCGTGCTCCGACCCGGCTGCGCGTCAGCCTGGCTCTCCCAGGGGCGCTTCGTTGCTGCTCCGCTCTTACTCTTCGGCTCTACTGGCTCGGAGCTTTGGGCGTGCAATTCGCGCGCCGCGCACTTCTTCGGGTCACAGGCATCACTTGCAAGCTGCTTCTCCACCACCGCTTGTGCTCCCCCGTCCCCTTGCACTTCCTCCGCCTGCTTCGGATCTTCCGCGGTGGAACGTCTCCGCAGATCCGCAAGCTTTGCGCGGAGCACCTCTAGTTGCTGCCGCTGCTTCTCCGCATTCGCCTCAGCTGCCTGGAGAGCCTTAGACACTAGTGTATGTTTGAATTTAATCACTCTGGAGTTTCTGAGATGAATACTTACCCTCATTAGTTCCCTTCTCAATGGGCGACATGGGGGATGGGTGAGTGCTCGCTCACTCACCGCCACCCTATAAATAGTCTCATGTATCGCTGGTGGCACGATCTGAACCCCAACAGATTGTATTTCGCTGGGGTCTTACAGTTGGGGGCAGAACTCCATGGCCCTTGCTAGGTGCTTTCACGGCGAGTTGCATGTATACCGAAGAGCAATGGCGATTGCGGTACAATGGCTAAATACAATGGTGAGTATTCTTTGTGGAGAATTAATCTCCATTCAGTGCACAACTGCAAGCCTGAAGTACCAATGTCCATTCGTGTTTGTGAGCACAGACTGTCGTTAAGCAACTGGTCTTACCATCGTCAGTATATTGGTAGGACAATGGCAACCATCTGAAACCCGTTGCACTGTTGCATCTGGGACATGAAGCTGGCTGCTCGACAATTCGGAGCAACCTACTCCATTGTGGCCAATGGGGGAGATGGAATGTATGCACACTGCATGTGGCTTGGTTGCCCGAATGAACTCTGCAGAACATCGAATAAATTTAACGATATACTGGTACATTATTGTGAACATTCAGACTCGCGGACGCCTGCGACTGCGCCTACGCCCGCCTCCTCTTCTCCGGCACGACGTCCTCCATTTGATCTTCCTCCTCTGTCTCTTCCTCCCCCGGAGTCGCTGGCTGGCTCTCGTCGTCTGCGTGGTCCGCTTCGGGGTTGAGCTCGAGGTTGGGAGTGAGGCGGCGGAGCAGCTCGTCTGAGAAGCGTTTGAATTCATCGCGAAGGTCGTCCTGCGACTTCTGAATTCCGCTGAGCTGGTGGAAGAGCTGCTGGCCGAGGCGGTCGATGGCTGCGACAACCTCCGCCTGCGTTGCGCCACGCGGTCGCATTCCGCTGACGGACACGCCGTCGCGGGTGCACATGCGCTTCGTCCGGGAGCACTCCACGCAGGTCTTTGCCTTGCCCTTGCCTCGCCACTCACACACCTGTCGCAGCTCCTTGCAGCGGTCGCAGGGACCAGGCGCTCCAGCGGTAGCGTGAGCCTGGTGCCCCATCTGTCTGCGCTTCTTCTGCTGTGGCTCCTGTTCGACCTCTTCCTCCTCGGTCTGGTGCTCCTCGGATTGCTGCTGCCGCTGGTGCAGCTGGTCCCCCTCCTCGTCCTCCGCCTCCTCGTCCGCCTCCTCCTCGTCCGCCGCCTCATCGTCCGCCGCCTCGTCCTCCGCCTCGTCCTCCGCCTCGTCCTCCGCCTCGTCCTCCACCTTCTCCTTGCCCTTGCCCTTCTTTTCCTCCGCCTTCTTCTTGCCCTCCGGGTGCCGGGCCTTCTCCGCCATCTCCGCCTCTGCCCCATTCTTCTCCACGTCCATCTCCTCCACGTCCATCTCCCCGGCCTCACTCGCCGTTGCCGCCGTTGCCGCCGTCGCCGCCGCTTGTTCCTGTTGCTTCTTCGCCAACCCTGCGCGCAGCTCCTCGACCCTCCGCCGCAAGGCTTCAACCTTCTTCTGTTGAAGGCGCAGTTCTAGTGGAGTGTCAGCGGCAGCATCTGTCAGGTTCTGCTAGCACTTACGTTCTTCTTCCCTTGCACGCACGGTGGACATGATGGGTTGTCAGATGAAGGATGGGAGAGACATCACAAAGTCGTCAAGTGCTATTAAATATTGAACTAGTCGTACCCCTGGCACCATGCACTGGCACCCCGAAAACCTGCATCAACGATTCTCTTGAGGGGTATTAGGAATTCTGTTGAGGATCCGGAGGTTTCTGCAGAACGGATGATGTGAACCTGAAGTCACTCGAAAGACTCCACAGCAGTGGGCCTAGACCCTATAGCGAGCAGACGTAAGTCCGCGAGTAGGCAGCTCGTGTGCCACCCCCGAGACTGTGAGGCATTGCATGCAGTTGGGGAGGAGGATATCAGGCCGAGGGAGCGTCCGACTGTTCTGGCCCTGCGGCGTGGTCGCCATTGGCGACCACCGTGGATCACAGCCTCTCACTTGGTTTACTTGCACTCCGGTCGCGGAGAAAGCATAGCAAGGAACAAGTGATCATAGGTGGAGTTTCAGTCGAGCATAGATTGTGCATAGTGAAGTGGTATGAAAGACGATATTGAATTCAGCGTACAAGTGTCAGCGCATAAGCTTATCACATGGATGCGGAGTTCGCGGAGATGTGTGAAGAGTTTCGGACTTTGCGGCGCGTATTAGTATTGAATGTTTTACATAGTTGTTGTACATGTTAGCATGGCTCGTCTGCCTCCAATGCTGCTAGCACCTCATCGTCAAAGTCCTCCTGGTCATGAACATGCGATGGCTGCCATGCTGCCGCTGCGACCATCTCTAGCCTGGTGAGTCCATGTGCCAAGGCGAGGTGGGAGACAGCGAGCCGCGCAGGCCTTTGCGTATAGTGGGCCTCGCATGCCCGCTACTGGAACGTTAGCGGAGAACAGCAGGAGGAGAGGCCGACGCACCAGAACGTCGAAAGCTGTGTTCCAAGTCTCATCATTTCTACGCATGTCTTGCCAAGGTAGGTCCAGGGCAAGAATGTAAGAACTCATGCGACGCGCCTGGCGCAGGCACTGCGAGACTTCGGACCTGCGGACGGCAATGTCGACGGGCTCGTCATCAGCCAAATCAGTCAGGTCGATGACATCCCGTTCCTGCTCGTCTGGACGTTCCTCTTCCCCGTCCTCGACATCAGGAAGGGGTCCTCCATGATCCATAACGTAGTCCATGACCTCCAGGATTTGCCTTATCGGGTCGTTGGCGTGCCTTGCCATCCGCTCTGTGAGCTCCTGAGCCGTTTGTTCGCCGGCTTGCTCCTGGAGGATAGCTTGCTGCGAACGACGATGAACGTGACATGGCGTTGATGTAATGAGGGCGTGCTTACTATCTGCTCCAGGAGGTCGTGCTCGCCACCAAACCACCCTCCCCTGGTTGCGGACAAGAGGTGCCTGAGACGCGACAGCGCAGTTGCAGGGAGGTCGTTGAGGGACGCCATAGGTGGTGGGATGGAACAAGGATGAGTGCGACAGCGTTTGGGACGCGATTCTGGAGATGAGTGGGCTATCTCCTCACATGTGATTTATCGCAGATAGCTGCGGGTGGTCAGGTGTGACAATAGCTGCACAGCCAGGGTACGGCTGGCCATTGAGGTCAGGTCCGTCCTCAGGTCAGCTGAAGGGGTCAGCTGAAGTGATAGGATGGGTGAAAACTCCCGGGGTCCTGGGCTGGAATTTAGACCTGCGTCACATTATGTCCGGCGTGCATGAGTCGGGTGGGTAAAAACGTGTGATTGTTCCACTCTGTGCCTACTCCGTGGGACTACAAGACCAATATACCCCGCAGGATATAAGATGTTCCTGCCGGCAGGAATGTCTTTTCTAACCGGCACTGAGTCTTGCAAGTGGCAGGTGGACCAGTAGGAGTGTCATGGCACTGAAACTTTGAGCCATCTCTGGATCTGGAGAACGCCGGAGTTCGAGGGAAGTTGCGGATTGTCTAGGGAGTCATCCTGGAAATTTGCAGCTGTGAACTCCAGTGGTTGCTAAGGACTCTCTTCGCCACATGCTCTCATGAGACATTCCCAGATTGGTAGTACGACATATTTTGTACATCTCCGCCCACCTCCGCGAAGTCCGGACTCGGTGGTATGTAAGCGCACGCGCTAGTACTTGCAACTTCAGTTCGGATATCGACTGAGGTCCCCCTCTGTACCTTCTCCACTCTGGTTTATCACTTCTTGCTACATCTGTGTGAGCTCGAACCCAGCCACTTCTCCGCATCTCCGACTCGGAAATACAGGGAAGGCGGTCTGCGGAGAGTGTAGGGCTGAAGCCAATTGCCATCGGACCGCCAACTCCGCTTCTCCAGCCGGTCTCCGTTCTGCCTCTTGACATTAGGACAAGGCTGAGCTCACCGTAAATGCTCTGCGTTGACCCGTCTGATGCGAATGGATATAGCTGAGCTTACTTATCAGAGTTTATGATAAGGTCTGTGGTTGTATGTACTCTTTGCTCCCCCATGTCCAATACTGGAGACGCTCATGCTACCACTAGCAAGCAATCGACACAAGACGGCAAGAATCTCTATCTCGAACTGCAACCAAGTGTAAGTTACGCGTACAAGGGCGGGTATGGCACATGGTTTACGACTGCTGACACCTCACGCAATATCTGGATACTGGGCTCGAAAACAGACCTGACCCCAATGGCCAACTGTACCAGGGACCAGGTCTTCAAGCTTCAATACAAGGACTTGCTAGCCCGTTTTATGACTGGTGCTGTGTTAAGATGCAATGCAAAGACTGGCTACTGCAATCTCGCCGTGGGCCCGAACCCCGCCACTTCTCCGTATCTCCGACTCCAAAATCCATGCAACGCAGCATGCGGAGGGTGCAGCCCTCTCGCCACTGCCATCCTACCCCCTGGGCTCCGATCCTCAGGCCCCCAGCTCCGCTTCTCGGGCATCATCTCTGACCCGCAGCTTGACACGTCCCTTCCCTTCAGTCACACAACACTCCTGAAAAAACAAACACATGTATTAAAGGAAAAAATATAAAGAAAACAAAAAGTCCCCTCCCCCCCCCTCCTACTCCTTTGTCCTCGCCCTCTTCCTCGCCGGACTCTTCCCCTCTTCTCCGGACTCTTCTGAATCCTCCGACAACTCCTCAGACCCCGACTCTTCACATCCCTCCAAATCCTCCCCATCTTCTCCCTCTGTCTCCACCGCCTCCACCATTTCTTCGTCTTCCTCGTCTCCATCTTCTTCTCCGCTTTCTTCGCTCCTCTCTGCCGCCGCCGCCAACTCCGCCCGCATCGAGTTCACCCGGACGGTCCATTGCTGCACGTTCTCGGGCCAGTCCACCTGGTCGGTCTTCAGCCGCTCCAGCTCCTGCGCAACCGCCTGTAGCTGCTCCAGTGGAACTCCGACCTCCGCCTCCGGCGGCGCCCCCTGCGCCCGCAACTGGACTGACGCCGAATCAAAATCCGGGTCAGTCAACCCCGCGTACAAAGCGTCCGCCAGACTACCCATCTTCACCGCGAGCTTGGAGAGCTCCTGTCGAGACCGATTTGCCTCCTCGGAGAACCTCTTCCCCTCCGCCCTCGCCGCCACAGGCAGGCGGTCCAAGGCTGCCACCCACGCAGCAGACTTGGACACGGCCTCCAGCTCCGAGCGTCGCTCGGAACCCACAACCTCTGTTTCTGCCTCCGTCTCCGCTGCCGTCTTCCGCTTCCTCTTCGCCCCCGACTGCCTCTCCGCCTCCTTCTCTTGCTTCCGCTGCTTCTCTGCCGCCCGCTTCCAGTTCTGCTCCGCCTCCTCCGCTTGACGCTTCGCCTCCTTCATCTCACGCAACGCCTTCTCTGCCCGGCGCTTCGCCTTCTCTGCCCGGCGCTTCGCCTTCTCTGCCCGGCGCTTCGCCTCCTCTGCCTGACGCTTCGCCTCCTCCGCCTTCCGCCGCATCTCCTTGAGCCACTCCTCCATCTCGTGCCTCTTGCGCACTGCCTCGGCTTTCTGAATTTCTGCAACCTCGTTAGCGACCGGACGCCCTAGATCAAACTCCGAAACCCGCACCTTGTTCAAGTTGCGTTTCTCCTTCGGAAGACATGGGTGTTCTGAGCAACGCCAGCCCAAGTCCGCCAGCCTAAAATACTAAAGAAACGTACCCCCTGGCACCCCATCCGAAACCCCCAAAAACCAGAAAAATTCCCTATCCGTTGAGGAGCGCCGAAATCTGTTGGGGCACGCAAAAAATTCACCGAAGTCGTACGATCTAGTGAATTGCTTGCCCTCCAAGGTCTCGGCCTAAGCGACGTACTGTCATCCCGCCGAAACTCCCACCCATCTCCGCTCCTGGAGAACGCCAAATGTCACGGATGTGACGGTGCTGCCCTATTTTTCGCCGAATTTTGGCTATTTTCCTCGATTAATCCAACGGGCGAGCAGCCCTCGCGCCGTCTGGAGTCCTAGCCGCCCACACTCAGCGCCTGGCCATGCAGCGCCAGCGCCCTGATGGCGCATCACCCCTAGACGCCAGCGCATCCCGCTGCGCGCTCAGACACTGCCCGGATCACCGGTCTGCCTTGCAACCGGTTCCCCGGATCGCCGAAGTGGCACTGTCATCCCTGATGACTCCCCTCACCGAGACACGCCAAGCTGATCAGCCTGATGACACAGCCTCGGCCCGACGCAGCCTCGAGACACTGCCAGCTGACACAGCCTCGTGACATAGCCCCCGCACAGCCTCGCCGCGCAGCCCGCGTCGCAGCCTCGCTGGCTATGCCAAGCACTGCCCATCAGCTTAGGTAATCGTACAGCCTGCCCTAGAGTACTGTAGTATATAAGGGTAGCTCCCCTCGCTCCTGTCCGTCATCTCGACCTCTTGGTCAATACGGACAGGTAAGCCCGTTGTTTGTACATTAGTTACTAGTGCTAATACACCTTGGTCAATACGGACAGCTGAGCAAGCTTGTTCGTCGCTGCGTGATTCGCTCCGCCGCGCCTCGTCGTCGACCTCCCCACTTGCCCTCCCTCGTGAAGCGTTGAGCCCTAGCTCCGCGACATTAGGTCGAGATCTCTTGGGTGCCCTAGGCAATTCTTCCCCTACCGCTCCCCCAAATACCGTTTCAAAAAGTTTATTCCCTCCGCTTAAAGCGAGTACGTCGCAGTCGAGCAGCCTGCTCACTCCGTACACGTTGCTGAAGTCCTTGCTTGCAGTGCCGAAAGACGTCCGGCTCAAGGACCACATCCCCCAGCGCATCTTCGACCGCCTCCAACGTCGTCGCGAGGCCGGCAACCCCGTCAAGTGGACGGACCGCAAAGTCAAAGCGGTCGTCAAGTACGTGTCCACGCTCCCCCAACCTCCGCCCTCCGTCCCCTCCATCAACTGGACTGCCGTTCGCGAGGCTCGTGAGGCCGAACAACGCGTAGGCAACCGTATCCGCGAGCAGCGCCAACGAGAGGCGCAAGAAGCCCAGGCCGCCGTAGCCGCCTCCTCCTCGAAGCTCAGTTTGGCAGAGCGCCTCAGCGCCGTCCCGACGTACGAGCCCATCGCCCGCAAGCCCGTCGGCATCGACATCCCCAAGTATTCCCCCACCGACCTCGTCGGCATCTTCACGCCCAAGCTCGACGCCACCATCAAGCGTCTCAAGGCCGTCGAGGAAGTCGACCTCTTCCACCTCGTGAACAGCGACCACGCGCACGGCGTCTGTCAGCTGATCGAGCGCCTCCAGCAGATCCGCGCTGAGCTCAGCCGCCTCGCCCCCACCACCACGTTTAAGGAGTGGCATCAATACGAGCTTGGACTAGCTCAGATTGGTGACATTTCGTTCATCGGTTTAAGGCGCAACTTCCGCCGCATCGTGGGAGAATTGGACATCGTGTACCGGGCTGGATATTTTGAGTAGTTTGTAAATATATCTCGTATCGCACTGGATTTCGACTGTTCGAATTGTCCGCACTTCTTCGGGCGAACCACAGAGAACGGCGTCACTCTTCCCGCTGATCTCCACGTCGAGGAAAACAACGGGTCTCGAGAAGCCAGGGAGTGCAGTCAGCAGCCCTGCCCTTATCGAGAGACTGCCCCTCCGCTACTCCCGGTTCCGCCTAGCGACCGAGAGACACAGTTCGAACGCCCTCATTTCGCGCAACGGCTAGAATTCGCCCGCGCCTCTGCCACTACTCCGAATACTCCCGACCACAGTCCCCCGGACAGCAGCCACCACTCGTCTCCCGAAACATCACTCGGCTCCGTCCTCTCCGATCACGAACCAGTCCCCTCGCCCCTCGATCTCTCCCGTGCTCATTCAGGAGCCAACACTCCCCGTCCCCCCAACATGTCGAGCACTCCCGGTGGAGCGCCGCCCGGTCCGGCGCCTCCCGACCCCGTTTCTGCTGCGCTCCTGCAAATGGCCCAGGCGATGACGCAGCTCACCAACACGGTCAATACTCTGGCCCAGGCCATCGGTAACAATCACACAACGGTCAACGCCACGGTCAACGCGAACAAGGAGCTGCCCTTCGTCGAGAAGCCCGTCCCGTTCAAAGGGAAAGGTTCGGACACGGCCCGTCTCTTTCGCGCCGCCTATCGCATCTACGCGGATGGACAGCCGGAGAAATTCGGCAAGCGCGACGTCAACGGCAACCTCCAGCGAGACCCCGACTCCGGCAAGATCTTGGTAGACGGCCAAAAGTGGATCGTCGGCGCCCTCTCCTTCATGCAGGACGAGGCGGCTGAATGGGCACGGCAGTACATCGAGCAGGCGGCAGACGGTGTTCAGATATTCGACGGCTCTCGCGCTACGTTTTGGGAAGCGTTCAAGAACCGGTTCGAGCCCGTCGACGAGAAGGCCGAGGCCCTCAGCAAGCTGCAGGCGTGCACACAAGGCAATCGCCGGTTCGCGGAGTTCTTTGCGGAGTTCCAAGCCCTCGCCGGTCGCACGAAGCTCACCCCGGAAGACCTGGCGGCCCGGCTACGGACGAAGTTCAACAAGGACTACCTCGAACGGATCTCGTACATGGTCAACCCCAGCACCGGCAAAGGACCCGAGACGTACGACGAGCTCAAGAACGCTGGTTTCGCCGTCGATCGGTCGAAGGACAAGCTCTCGCAGGATCTCTTGGCGCAGCAAGGCAAGACGTCCTCGACTCCGGCTGGCTCATCGACGCGCGCCTTCCGCGACCCGAACGCGATGGACATCGACGCCGCCAACATCGACGAGCTGTTTAAGGGTCTCACTGGCACGGATCTCAAGCGCCAGTTCGACGCCGTCATGAAGGATCGCTGCAAGGTCTGCGGCTCGAAGTCCCACAAGTCCACGGACCCCGTTCACCGCGATTCGGTCTGCAACCACTGCGGCAAGAAGGGTCACTGGTCCCGCGTCTGTCGCGCTCGCCTCGAGGGCAAGCCGAGAACCGCCCCCGCTACCGCCGCCGTCCGCGCCTCGTCTTCGGATACCTCGTCTCAGGACTCCTCGTCTCCGGCCTCCTCGTCTTCTGGCAGCTCGTCCGACGACCAAGCCGCCGCGCTCGCCGCCCTCCGTGATCAGCTGGCTCTGATACAGAAGCAGCTCGGGGGTTTTGCTTAAGGGGCCGGAGTGACGCCGCATCGTCGGTCCCCGTTTCGTCAAGCCCGGATTCAACTCCGGCGCCTTCGCTAGAACCACAGGACATTTCTGACGTCATCCGCTCATGTACAATATCAGTGTTAGACCCTTTCTCAAACCATTATCGTGTACCTGTAAAGCTCACCGGACTCAATAAAACTATTCGCACACCCGCAATGATTGACTCCGGTGCGACTTCGCTGTTCATCCACGAGGATTTCTGTAAACGGCACAAGATCCTCACGGTACCGCTCAAGAAAGAGATCACACTGTACAACATCGACGGAACTAAGAATGAAGCAGGGTCTATCACACGCCGTGCCAGACTCCAGCTCACTGTGGGTTCCTACACGTTTAAGGAGGAGTTTCTTGTCACGAACATTGGTCCAGAGGACGTCATCCTCGGACTTCCGTGGCTCAAGAAATGGAATCCGAACATCGACTGGGAAACGGGAGACGTCCAGTTTCAGCTCCGCGGCGGAGCTGAGGACACCCCGGTTTTCGGCATCCATCAGATTGACGCCAACCGCTCCGAACGCCGAGAATGGCTTCGAGCAGGCATTGTTGAAGACGCCAAGGACGAAGTCTGGATTCTCGCTGGCTACACTTACTCGCAAGCGATCGCTGTCGAAGCCAATCGCGAAAAGTACGCCAAGACGTTCGAAGAGCTGGTCCCCAAAGAGTACCACCGACACAAGAAGGTGTTCTCTGAAGAGGAATCACACCGCCTTCCGAAGCATCAGCCCTGGGACCACGCGATAGATCTCGTTCCGGACGCCCCGGCCTCGATCAAATCGAAGGTTTATCCCATGTCCCCGATCGAGAATGAAGAACTACAGCGGTTCATCGACGACGCACTCGCCAAAGGCTACATCGTCCCCAGCAAGTCTCCGATTGCCTCACCCGTATTCTTCATCAAGAAAAAGGACGGCAAGCTCCGGTTCATCCAGGACTACCGCAAGCTCAACGACATCACCGTGAAGAACCGGTACCCCCTCCCGCTCGCCTCTGACATCATCGGGAAGCTCCAGGGCGCTAAGATCTTCACCAAGTTCGACGTCCGTTGGGGCTACAACAACGTCCGGATTAAGGAAGGTGACGAGTGGAAAGCCGCCTTCGTCACCAACCGCGGTCTCTTCGAGCCCAGGGTCATGTACTTCGGTCTGTGCAACAGCCCCGCCACGTTCCAGGCCCTCATGAACCACATCTTCGCCGACCTCATTGCCGAAAGCAAGGTCGCAGTCTACCTCGACGACATACTCATCTGGTCGAACGATCTCGCTTCGCATCGGAAGATTGTTCACGAGGTCCTGGCACGCCTCGCCAAGTACGATCTGTACCTTCGGCCCGAAAAGTGCGAGTTCGAGCGCTCAGAGATCGAGTATCTTGGGCTCCTCATCAGCGAAGGACAAGTCGGCATGGACCCCGGCAAGGTTAAGGCAGTAGCCGAGTGGCCGACCCCAAAGAACCTCAAAGACGTACGAGGCTTTGTCGGGTTCGCCAACTTCTATCGCCGTTTCATCAAAGACTTCTCAAAGATCTGCCGCCCGCTGCACGATCTGACGAAGAAGGATACTCCGTTTAATTGGGGTCCCGCACAGGCGGAAGCCTTCGAGACGCTCAAGCGCGCTTTCACGACTCAGCCCGTGCTCGCCATGTGGAGCATTGATCGGCCAACTCGCGTCGAGACCGATGCTTCCGGCTACGCCACTGGAGGAGTCATAGCTCAACGCAACCCTGAAGACGGTCTCTGGCATCCAATCGCGTATCGCTCACAGACCATGAGTCCCGCCGAGCGGAACTACGAGATCTGGGATCGCGAGATGCTTGCAATCATTGAAGCCCTCAAAGATTGGCGCCAGTTCCTCGAGGGTCTCCCGGAGCCTTTCGAGATCTGGACCGATCATCAGAATCTCCAGTACTGGAAGACTGCGCAGAATCTCACGCGGCGACAAGCCCGGTGGGCCTCCTACCTCGCCGAGTACGACTTCCGCATCATCCACCGCCCTGGCAAGACCCATCTCCTCGCTGATCCGCTCTCCCGGCCCTCCTCGCTGCATGTCTCCGACGAAGAGGACAATCGCTCGCAGGTAGTATTGAAGCCGGAGCTGTTTAAGATAGCCGCCACAATGGCTTTCGCAAACCCCTCCCCCCTCGAGAAGCGCATTCGCGACTGCTCCGAAAAGGAAAAGGAAGTCGCAGACGCCCTGCAGACTCTCCGGACCAAGGGGCCCCGCAAGCTGCGCAACGGCGTTCTCGAATGGGAAGAGGACAACGGCCTCCTGTACTACCATGGGAAAGTCTACGTGCCGAACAGTGCCGCACTGCGCAACGACGTCATTAAGTCTTGTCACGACGCGCCGACTGCCGGACACCCTGGGAAGCACACCACCCTCGAGTTGGTCTCTCGGTACTATTGGTGGCCACGCATCTCCGCCGACGTTAGCCGCTACGTGCTCGGCTGCGATCAATGCCAACGGTACAAGTCCGCCCCACATCCGAAAGCCACCCTACAGCCCCACGACGTCCCTTCAGGGCCTTGGGAACACGTCGGCGTGGATCTCATTACGCAGCTCCCACGTGACGCCAAGACCAAGAAGGACTCGATCGCGGTCTACGTAGACCACTATTCGGATCAGTGCCACCTTGTGCCGGTCGACTCGACGATCACTGCCGCCGGCATGGGCGACGTCCACTACACGGACATCTTCCGCCTTCACGGCCTCCCGCGCAAGATCTTCTCCGATCGTGGACCCCAGTTTGCAGCCCAGTACATGCGAGCGCTGTATAAGCGCCTCGGCATCGCTATCGGTCTCACCACGGCATATCACCCCGAAGGCAACGGCAAGGTCGAGCGCAAGAACCAGGAAGTTGAGAAATTCCTGCGTCTCTTCGTCTCCCAGCGCCAAGACGACTGGGTCGATTGGCTCCCGATGGCCGAGTTTACCCTAAACTCGCACGTGTCTAGTGCTACCGAGCGCACCCCCTTTGAGATTGTTTACGGCTATACCCGGACTTCACGATCCCGGCCGGCAAACACACCAAGGTTCCCGCTCTCGATGAGCGCCTAGACCGCATGGCTCACATTCGCAAAGAGGCCGAAGCTGCCCTGCGCCTAGCCAAAGCCCGAATGAAAGAAGAGTACGAGGCCGCGAAGAAACGCGCCCACTCCTTTAAAGTCGGCGATCAGGTTTGGCTCAGCACGAAGGACCTCAGCATCGATCAGCCTTCGCCCAAGCTCGGCCCCCGCCAGCTGGGTCCGTTTAAGGTTCTGGAAAAGATCGGCGATCTGGACTATCGGCTCGAGCTCCCGAGCTGGCTGAAAATCCACCCGGTTTTCCATGTCAACCGCCTCAGCCCGTGGCACGATCAGGGCGTCGAGAAGCCCCTGCCTCCCAAACCTGTCAAGGTTGCCGGCGAAGAAGAATACGTCGTCGAGAAGGTCCTCGACAGCCGCATATACCGCCGCCAACTACAGTATAAGGTCCGCTGGAAAGGCTACGGCCAAGCCGGCGACACATGGGAAAAAGCGGACAACCTCAAGCACGCCAAGGCCCTGGTCAACAAATTCCATCGCGAAAATCCGGAAGCGCCCCGCAAGCTCGCTGCCACCGCCTTCGAAGCCCTTGCCGCCTCTTTTCGCCCGTTCGTCACCGAAGTCGACGTCTCTCTCCTTCCTGCCTCCGATCGCGCTAAGGCCGATCTCGATTGGGAGGAGGGGCGCCACATCTGACGACCTCGCGAGGACGCTCGGTTTTAGGAGGGGGGTAATGTCACGGATGTGACGGTGCTGCCCTATTTTTCGCCGAATTTTGGCTATTTTCCTCGATTAATCCAACGGGCGAGCAGCCCTCGCGCCGTCTGGAGTCCTAGCCGCCCACACTCAGCGCCTGGCCATGCAGCGCCAGCGCCCTGATGGCGCATCACCCCTAGACGCCAGCGCATCCCGCTGCGCACTCAGACACTGCCCGGATCACCGGTCTGCCTTGCAACCGGTTCCCCGGATCGCCGAAGTGGCACTGTCATCCCTGATGACTCCCCTCACCGAGACACGCCAAGCTGATCAGCCTGATGACACAGCCTCGGCCCGACGCAGCCTCGAGACACTGCCAGCTGACACAGCCTCGTGACATAGCCCCCGCACAGCCTCGCCGCGCAGCCCGCGTCGCAGCCTCGCTGGCTATGCCAAGCACTGCCCATCAGCTTAGGTAATCGTACAGCCTGCCCTAGAGTACTGTAGTATATAAGGGTAGCTCCCCTCGCTCCTGTCCGTCATCTCGACCTCTTGGTCAATACGGACAGGTAAGCCCGTTGTTTGTACATTAGTTACTAGTGCTAATACACCTTGGTCAATACGGACAGCTGAGCAAGCTTGTTCGTCGCTGCGTGATTCGCTCCGCCGCGCCTCGTCGTCGACCTCCCCACTTGCCCTCCCTCGTGAAGCGTTGAGCCCTAGCTCCGCGACACCAAAGTTCGTACAGTCGTGGAATTCCAAGGCGTTACATCGGATGTCCGGAGTGGCAAACTCCATCGGTTGCCAAGGACTTTCTTCACCACATGCTCACCTTTACCCCCTTCGTTCCCGAGATACTCCCACATTGGTAGTACAATATCTTTTGTACCTCTCCACCCATCTCTGCCCATCTCTGTCCATCTCCGTCAACTCCGGACTCTTGGAACTGCTCTCGCAGGACTCAACTCGAGGGTCGGGGGCAAAACCGTGTTCCAGTCGTGGTGGCTTGGTGTCGAGATACTTCCGAGGCTGCACGTCTCAAAAATAGGGCAACGTCAAGTGTCCCTTTTCGCGTTATTGCGACATGTCTCTGTTGCTGGATAGGGATATTCGTTGTAGATTCTGGCTTGTGGAAACCTTGTGACCCAGGAAAGTCACTACCGATGTCCTGGAAATTGAGCAGAGCATAGCATATCTATACACTTGAAGGCAACCATGTCCGCGGCTCCTGCTATTCCACAGCCATACAAAGCAAAAGCACGTCTTGCAAGGCCAACTTTTGAATTCTCATCTTGTTGAGCTCTCAAGGCGGCCCTGTGTCAATGCTGGTGCATTGAAAGCATTGGCAAAGTATTCAGTGCGCACTCTCAGAGCCAAAGCTTACAATGAACAAGAGACCACTTCGCTGCGCTTCGTGGGTCGCAGTCCGGCCTTGTCACTGCTCCGCGTTCGGACTATTACGACAGTGAAGGTTGCAATAAGATTTGAAATATATTGTTGCGGAGCTAGGGCTCAACGCTACACGAGGGAGGGCGGATGGGGATAACGACGACGAGGTGCAGCGGAGCGAGTCACGCGGCGACGCACAACTTATACAGCTGTCCGTATTGACCAAGGTGTATTAGTACTAGTAACTAATGTACAAACAACGGGCTTACCTGTCCGTATTGACCAAGAGGTCGAGATGACGGACAGGAGCGAGGGGAGCTACCCTTATATACTACAGTACTCTAGGGCAGGCTGTACGATTACCTAAGCTGATGGGCAGTGCTTGGCATAGCCAGTGAGGCTGCGACGCGGGCTGCGCGGCGAGGCTGTGCGGGGGCTATGTCACGAGGCTGTGTCAGCTGGCAGTGTCTCGAGGCTGCGTCGGGCCGAGGCTGTGTCATCAGGCTGATCAGCTCGGCGTGTCTCGGCGAGGGGAGTCATCAGGGATGACAGTGCCTCCTCGGCGATCCGGGGAACCGGTTGCAAAGCAGACCGGTGATCCGGGCGGTGTCTGAGCGCGCAGCGGGATGCGCTGGCATCTAGGGGTGATGCGCCATCAGGGCGCTGGCGCTGCATGGCCAGGCGCTGAGTGTGGGCGGTTAGGACTCCAGACGGCGCGAGGGCTGCTCGCCCGTTGGATTAATCGAGGAAAATAGCCAAAAATCGGCGAAAAATAGGGCAGCACCGTCACATCCGTGACATTACCCCCCTCCTAAAACCGAGCGTCCTCGCGAGGTCGTCAGATGTGGCGCCCCTCCTCCCATTCGAGATCGGCCTTAGCGCGATCAGCGGCAGAAAGGAGAGAGACGTCGACTTCGGTGACGAACGGGCGAAAAGAGGCGGCGAGGGCTTCGAAGGCGGTGGCAGCGAGCTTGCGGGGCGCTTCTGGGTTTTCGCGATGGAACTTGTTGACCAGAGCTTTGGCGTGTTTAAGATTGTCTGCCTTTTCCCACGTGTCGCCGGCTTGGCCGTAGCCTTTCCAGCGGACCTTATACTGTAGTTGGCGGCGATATATGCGGCTGTCGAGGATCTTCTCGACGACGTATTCTTCTTCGCCGGCAACCTTGACAGGTTTGGGAGGCAGGGGCTTCTCGACGCCCTGATCGTGCCACGGGCTGAGGCGGTTGACATGGAAAACCGGGTGGATTTTCAGCCAGCTCGGGAGCTCGAGCCGGTAGTCCAGATCGCCGATCTTCTCCAGAACCTTAAACGGACCCAGCTGGCGGGGGCCGAGCTTGGGCGAGGGCTGATCGATGCTGAGGTCCTTCGTGCTGAGCCAAACCTGATCGCCGACTTTGAAGGAGTGGGCGCGTTTCTTTGCGGCCTCATACTCTTCTTTCATGCGGGCTTTGGTTAGGCGCAGGGCAGCTTCGGCCTCTTTGCGAACGTGAGCCATGCGGTCTAGGCGCTCGTCGAGGGCGGGAACGTTGGTGTGTTTGCCGGCCGGGATCGTGAAGTCCGGTGTGTAGCCGTAAACAATCTCGAAGGGCGTGCGCTCGGTAGCACTGGACACGTGCGAGTTCAGGGTGAACTCGGCCATCGGGAGCCAATCGACCCAGTCGTCCTGGCGCTGGGAGACGAAGAGACGCAGGAATTTCTCGACTTCCTGGTTCTTGCGCTCGACCTTGCCATTGCCTTCGGGGTGATATGCCGTGGTGAGACCGGTAGCGATGCCGAGGCGCTTATACAGCGCTCGCATGTACTGAGCTGCAAACTGGGGTCCGCGATCGGAGAAGATCTTGCGTGGGAGGCCGTGGAGACGGAAGATGTCC
Source organism: Phanerodontia chrysosporium (assembly GCA_001910725.1). Taxonomy (NCBI): domain Eukaryota; kingdom Fungi; phylum Basidiomycota; class Agaricomycetes; order Polyporales; family Phanerochaetaceae; genus Phanerodontia; species Phanerodontia chrysosporium. Next base: position 77,112 of record MJGA01000044.1, read on the forward strand.
GTGTAGTGGACGTCGCCCATGCCGGCAGCGGTGATCGTCGAGTCGACCGGCACAAGGTGGCACTGATCCGAATAGTGGTCCACGTAGACCGCGATCGAGTCCTTCTTGGTCTTGGCGTCGCGTGGGAGCTGCGTGATGAGATCTACGCCGACGTGTTCCCAGGGCCCTGAAGGAACATCGTGGGGCTGTAGGGTGGCCTTCGAATGTGGGGCGGACTTGTACCGTTGGCATTGATCACAGCCGAGCACATAGCGGCTAACGTCGGCGGAGATGCGCGGCCACCAATAGTACCGAGAGACCAGTTCGAGGGTGGTGTGTTTCCCAGGGTGTCCGGCGGTCGGCGCGTCATGGCAAGACTTGATGACGTCATTGCGCAGCGCGGCACTGTTCGGCACGTAGACTTTCCCATGGTAGTACAGAAGGCCGTTGTCTTCTTCCCATTCGAGGACGCCGTTGTGCAGCTTGCGGGGCCCCTTGGTCCGGAGAGTCTGCAGGGCGTCTGCGACTTCCTTTTCCTTTTCGGAGCAGTCGCGAATGCGCTTCTCGAGGGGGGAGGGGTTTGCGAAGGCTGCCGTGGCGGCTATCTTAAACAGCTCTGGCTTCAACACTACCTGCGAGCGATTGTCTTCTTCGTCGGAGACATGCAGCGAGGAGGGCCGGGAGAGCGGATCAGCGAGGAGATGGGTCTTGCCGGGGCGGTGAATGATGCAGAAGTCGTACTCGGCGAGGTAGGAGGCCCACCGGGCTTGTCGCCGCGTGAGATTCTGCGCAGTCTTCCAATACTGGAGATTCTGATGATCGGTCCAGATCTCGAAAGGCTCCGGGAGACCTTCGAGGAACTGGCGCCAGTCCTTGAGAGCTTCGATGATTGCAAGCATCTCGCGGTCCCAGATCTCGTAGTTCCGCTCGGCGGGGCTCATGGTCTGCGAGCGATACGCGATTGGATGCCAGAGACCATCTTCAGGGTTGCGTTGGGCTATGACTCCTCCAGTGGCGTAGCCAGAGGCATCGGTCTCGACGCGAGTTGGCCGATCAATGCTCCACATGGCGAGCACGGGCTGAGTCGTGAAAGCGCGCTTGAGCGTCTCGAAGGCTTCTGCCTGTGTGGGACCCCAATTAAACGGAGTATCCTTCTTCGTCAGATCGTGCAGCGGGCGGCAGATCTTTGAGAAGTCTTTGATGAAACGGCGATAGAAGTTGGCGAACCCGACAAAGCCTCGTACGTCTTTGAGGTTCTTCGGGGTCGGCCACTCGGCTACTGCCTTAACCTTGCCGGGGTCCATGCCGACTTGTCCTTCGCTGATGAGGAGCCCAAGATACTCGATCTCTGAGCGCTCGAACTCGCACTTCTCGGGCCGAAGGTACAGATCATACTTGGCGAGGCGTGATAGGACCTCGTGAACAATCTTCCGATGCGAAGCGAGATCGTTCGACCAGATGAGTATGTCGTCGAGGTAGACTGCGACCTTGCTTTCGGCAATGAGGTCGGCGAAGATGTGGTTCATGAGGGCCTGGAACGTGGCGGGGCTGTTGCACAGACCGAAGTACATGACCCTGGGCTCGAAGAGACCGCGGTTGGTGACGAAGGCGGCTTTCCACTCGTCACCTTCCTTAATCCGGACGTTGTTGTAGCCCCAACGGACGTCGAACTTGGTGAAGATCTTAGCGCCCTGGAGCTTCCCGATGATGTCGGAGGCGAGCGGAAGGGGGTAGCGATTCTTCACTGTGATGTCGTTGAGCTTGTGATAATCTTGGATGAACCGGAGCTTGCCGTCCTTCTTCTTGATGAAGAATACAGGGGAGGCGATCGGAGACTTGCTGGGGACGATATAACCCTTGGCGAGTGCGTCGTCGATGAACCGCTGTAGTTCCTCGTTCTCGATTGGGGACATGGGGTAGACCTTTGATTTGATCGATGCCGGGGCGTCCGGAACGAGATCTATCGCGTGATCCCAGGGTTGATGCTTTGGGAGGCGGTGCGATTCTTCTTCGGAGAACACCTTCTTGTGTCGGTGGTACTCCTTGGGAACCAGCTCTTCAAACGTCTTGGCGTACTTCTCGCGATTGGCTTCGACAGCGATCGCTTGCGAGTAAGTGTAGCCGGCGAGGATCCAGACTTCGTCCTTGGCGTCCTCAACAATGCCTGCTCGAAGCCATTCACGGCGTTCGGAGCGGTTGGCGTCAATCTGGTGGATACCGAAAACCGGGGTGTCCTCAGCTCCGCCGCGGAGCTGAAACTGGACATCTCCCGTTTCCCAATCGATGTTCGGATTCCATTTCTTGAGCCACGGAAGTCCGAGGATGACGTCCTCCGGACCGATGTTCGTGACAAGAAACTCTTCCTTAAACGTGTATGAACCTACAGTGAGCTGGAGTCTGGCACGGCGCGTGATAGATCCTGCTTCATTCTTAGTCCCGTCGATGTTGTACAGTGTGATCTCCTTCTTGAGTGGTACCGTGAGGATTTTGTGCTGCTTGCAGAAATCCTCGTGGATGAACAGTGAAGTCGCTCCAGAATCAATCATTGCGGGCATGCGAATAGTCTTATTGATTCCGGTAAGCTTTACTGGTACACGGTAGTGGTTGGAGAAAGGGTCTAGTACAGATATTTTACATGAGCGGATGACGTCAGAAATGTCCTGTGGTTCTAGCGAAGGCGCCGGAGTTGAATCCGGGCTTGACGAAACGGGGACCGACGATGCGGCGTCACTCCGGCCCCTTAAGCAAAACCCCCGAGCTGCTTCTGTATCAGAGCCAGCTGATCGCGGAGGGCGGCGAGCGCGGCGGCTTGGTCCTCAGATGAGCTGCCGGAAGACGAGGAGGCCGGAGACGAGGAGTCCTGAGACGAGGTATCCGAAGACGAGGCGCGGACGGCGGCGGTAGCGGGGGCGGTTCTCGGCTTGCCCTCGAGGCGGGCACGACAGACGCGGGACCAGTGACCCTTCTTGCCGCAGTGATTGCAGACCGAGTCGCGGTGCACGGGGTCCGTGGACTTGTGGGACTTTGAGCCGCAGACCTTGCAGCGATCCTTCATGACGGCGTCGAACTGGCGCTTGAGATCCGTGCCGGTGAGACCCTTAAACAGCTCGTCGATGTTCGCGGCGTCGATGTCCATCGCGTTCGGGTCGCGGAAGGCGCGCGTCGACGAGCTAGCCGGAGTCGAGGATGTCTTGCCTTGCTGTGCCAAGAGATCCTGCGAGAGCTTGTCCTTTGACCGATCGACAGCGAAACCAGCGTTCTTGAGCTCGTCGTACGTCTCGGGGCCTTTGCCGGTGTTGGGGTTGACCATGTACGAGATCCGTTCGAGGTAGTCTTTGTTGAACTTCGTCCGTAGCCGGGCCGCCAGGTCTTCCGGGGTGAGCTTCGTGCGACCGGCGAGGGCTTGGAACTCCGCAAAGAACTCCGCGAACCGACGATTGCCTTGTGTGCACGCCTGCAGCTTGCTGAGGGCCTCGGCCTTCTCGTCGACGGGCTCGAACCGGTTCTTGAACGCTTCCCAAAACGTGGCGCGAGAGCCGTCAAATATCTGAACACCGTCTGCCGCCTGCTCGATGTATTGCCGCGCCCATTCAGCCGCTTCATCCTGCATGAAGGAGAGGGCGCCGACGATCCACTTCTGACCATCTACCAAGATCTTGCCGGAGTCGGGGTCTCGCTGGAGGTTACCGTTGACGTCGCGCTTGCCGAATTTCTCCGGCTGTCCATCGGCGTAGATGCGATAGGCGGCGCGGAAGAGACGGGCCGTGTCCGAACCTTTCCCTTTGAATGGGACGGGCTTCTCGACGAAGGGCAGCTCCTTGTTCGCGTTGACCGTGGCGTTGACCGTTGTGTGATTGTTACCGATGGCCTGGGCCAGAGTGTTGACCGTGTTGGTGAGCTGCGTCATCGCCTGGGCCATTTGCAGGAGTGCAGCAGAGACGGGGTCGGGAGGTGCCGGACTGGGCGGCGCTCCACCGGGAGTGCTCGACATATTGGGGGGACGGGGAGTATTGGCTCCTGAGTGAGCGCGAGAGAGATCGAGGGGCGAGGGAGCGGGTTCGTGGTCGGAGAGGACGGAGCCGAGCGATGTCTCGGGAGACGAGTGGTGGCTGCTGTCCGGGGGACTGTGATCGGGAGTATTCGGGGTAGTGGCAGAGGCGCGGGCGAATTCTAGCCGTTGCGCGAAGTGAGGGCGTTCGAACTGTGTTTCTCGGTCGCTAGGCGGAACCGGGAGTAGCGGAGGGGCAGTCTCTCGATAAGGGCAGGGCTGTTGGCTGCACTCCCTGGCTTCTCGAGACCCGTTGTTTTCTTCGACGTGGAGATCAGCGGGAAGGGTGACGCCGTTCTCTGTGGTTCGCCCGAAGAAGTGCGGACAATTCGAACAGTCGAAATCCAGTGCGACACGAGATATATTTATAAACTACTCAAAATATCCAGCCCGGTACACAATGTCCAATTCTCCCACGATGCGGCGGAAGTTGCGCCTTAAACCGATGAACGAAACGTCACCAATTTGAGCTAGTCCGAGCTCGTATTGATGCCACTCCTTAAACGTGGTGGTGGGGGCGAGGCGGCTGAGCTCGGCGCGGATCTGCTGGAGGCGCTCGATCAGCTGACAGACGCCGTGCGCGTGGTCGCTGTTCACGAGGTGGAAGAGGTCGACTTCCTCGACGGCCTTGAGACGCTTGATGGTGGCGTCGAGCTTAGGCGTGAAGATGCCGACGAGATCGGTGGGGGAGTACTTCGGGATGTCGATACCGATGGGCTTGCGGGCGATGGGCTCGTACGTCGGGGCGGCGCTGAGGCGCTCTGCCAAACTGAGCTTAGAGGAGGAGGCGGCTACGGCGGCCTGGGCTTCTTGCGCCTCGCGCTGGCGCTGCTCGCGGATGCGGTTGCTTACGCGTTGTTCGGCTTCGCGAGCCTCGCGGACAGCAGTCCAGTTGATAGAGGGGACAGAGGGCGGAGGCTGGGGGAGCGTGGACACGTACTTGATGACCGCTTTGACTTTGCGGTCAGTCCACTTGACGGGGTTGCCGGCCTCGCGACGACGTTGGAGGCGGTCGAAAATGCGCTGGGGGATATGGTCCTTGAGGAGAGGTGCGTGCGGGGGCGGAGAGGCCGCGCTTCGACGAACGTCTTTCGGCACTGCAAAAGCAAGCCTTAGCAACGCGTACGGAGTGAGCGGGCTGCTCGACTACGACGTACTCGCTTTAATCGGAGGGGTTAAACTTTTTTAAACGGTGGTTTGGGGGAGCGGTAGGGGAAAATTGCCTAGGGCACCCAAAAGATCTCGACCTAATGTTGCGGAGCTAGGGCTCAACGCTACACGAGGGAGGGCGGATGGGGATAACGACGACGAGGTGCAGCGGAGCGAGTCACGCGGCGACACACAACTTATACAGCTGTCCGTATTGACCAAGGTGTATTAGTACTAGTAACTAATGTACAAACAACGGGCTTACCTGTCCGTATTGACCAAGAGGTCGAGATGACGGACAGGAGCGAGGGGAGCTACCCTTATATACTACAGTACTCTAGGGCAGGCTGTACGATTACCTAAGCTGATGGGCAGTGCTTGGCATAGCCAGTGAGGCTGCGACGCGGGCTGCGCGGCGAGGCTGTGCGGGGGCTATGTCACGAGGCTGTGTCAGCTGGCAGTGTCTCGAGGCTGCGTCGGGCCGAGGCTGTGTCATCAGGCTGATCAGCTCGGCGTGTCTCGGCGAGGGGAGTCATCAGGGATGACAGTGCCTCCTCGGCGATCCGGGGAACCGGTTGCAAAGCAGACCGGTGATCCGGGCGGTGTCTGAGCGCGCAGCGGGATGCGCTGGCATCTAGGGGTGATGCGCCATCAGGGCGCTGGCGCTGCATGGCCAGGCGCTGAGTGTGGGCGGCTAGGACTCCAGACGGCGCGAGGGCTGCTCGCCCGTTGGATTAATCGAGGAAAATAGCCAAAATTCGGCGAAAAATAGGGCAGCACCGTCACATCCGTGACATATATTGTGCATCAGAGCGCGCTGTGCACGCGAACAGTCAGACTGTCCTCAGCTAGCCAACCGTGGGATAACCGTGGGCCAGGGTGCGAGGCCGCCTGCGGCGGCCCTGCACTGGCCAAGACCAAATTGCCCAAGGCAGACATACACGGTCAGGTGGATGGTCATCGGATCGGTCCATGACGATGTCAGGAGGGATAGTATTAGGGGCCACACCCAGAGTATATAAGAACGCGAGAGGCGAGAGGGGCAATCAAGCAGGGATAAGAAAAAAGGTTAGAACAGACGTACTTACTTTCGAGTCATCTGGTTAAATGTATGAGTGATATATGTTGGACATGCCTATACATGTCGCACAAGCCAGCTGGACGTGCGCCCATAACCCTATTCATAAGCCGTAACCTTGTCTTGAGAGTTGTGCACCCGCACCATGACACGTTCTTGGACAAAGTCCCAAAGCTAATGCGATACTACAGCGTACACAAGAGGCTTGACGGGAGGAATGTTTTTCTCAGACTATGAAGTTGGAGCACGCTGAGGTATGTGTGTCCAATTTAGCTCTAGTACTAATGGCCGAGCAGGGTATATGCACACAGAAGTGACCATTGATGAGGACTCTGGAAGCTTCCTATAGTGCTTATCCGGTCGATGAGCTAATTTTGGCTTCTGGGGCCCATGAGTTTTGAGCCCTCTGGGGGGGGGGGGGGGGCATAATCGAACAAGCGGTATACAATATAATTTCCCTTTTCTGAGGGATTTCTGTACCATTTTATCATATGCACAACTATGCCTGCCTGCCGCCCCTTTGATTTACGACTGGTCCTCTTCTTCTTCTTCTTCTCAAAGAAAGGCTTGATGTATGCTTGAGCACTGCCAGGGTGGATAGCTTCCCATCTGTGAAACGAGCGGTGAGCATGTGCTTATGCAAGGAGAAGGTGTCAATACATTACTGTTTCCATGCCCTGTCTTTTGAGAGTGAAGTACCGGCCATGCAATGAATCCAGCGCTGCTGAGCCTAGGTGACCAATGCGTTTGCTGTGGTGTCAGAACACGTTCTCGCCCTCCATCAGGTTATTCTAATGAAAGAGTTAATCAACCTGCAGGCGGAGATACAAAGGCAACAGACCTGCACGAATACTCGGACCGTGAGGTAGGTTAGTGCGCTGAGATCGACCATGCCGTGGGCTGAGAGGACTGCGCAATGGCAAGTTGTCTTGCCTGTACCAGAGCCTTTCTTCCTATAGAAGGATGTCACTTCACCCAGGTAAGTGCAGTTACACTTCTGCATGATTACAAGGGAATCCTCCTTGAGCGGATTAACAACAGAGATGTTGTGGGTGGCAAGCCCAGGGACTAGTAAGATGAACAGAGTGAGCAACCTTCTATACTCATGAAGGACCTGGCTACATGCACGTTTCTCTTCGAATGGATGACTTTCCGTAAGCCTTGAGAGGCCTCGAGACCTGAACAAAAGCACGAGATATATGTTAGCCGACGTCTAAAACTGACCGAACGCAAAATATTCAAGCCCGCTCTTGCCTTAGCAGGGCAAGGCACCAGCGTCCCGCCCGCTGCCGGACGTGCCGAGGACCTTTTGTTTATTGCGTTGGATGCTCACATTTTGTCTCTAGGCTTACGGGAAGTCATCCAATGTAGGGGTACGGGCAATAATTTTTGTGGCTATAGCCCATGGGGTAGCATGTGCACCTTCGGGGTACTCGTTTACTGCGCAAGAGACCCTGCAAAGGCAGAGTCTGCGCTGGCTGTGGTAGCCGTCTTCGATGTAATCCAGCGTTCCTTGCAAGTGTATCCGCTGCACCGCTTCTGTATCCAGCTCTGCAACTCCTCGTTTGTGCTTGTTGCAAAGCGAAGTTAGTGCTGAATATCGTTTGTGGTTGGTGCTGCTGGTAATAGCCATAATAGCCATGTGATAGGGTCTGCGAGGAATATCAGACACTCACCAGGGCTTTCAGGTTTGTGCCCCTGTGTGGCTTTGAGCCCTGCAGCCTCATCCAGAGCCTTTGTTGCTTGCACAAGGTTGCGGGATACCATGGCGCTGAAACTCCGAGCGATCTCCGCTCGTGGAGAACGCCGGAGTTTGAGGGAAGTTGCGGATCTACAAGGGAGTTATCCAGGACATTCGGACATATGATCTCCGGTGGTTGCTATGAATTCTGTTCACGACATGCTCCCATCATGTCGCAAACATTTACCCCCTTCGTTCCTGAGACATTCCCAGATTGGTAGGACGATATGTTCATGTACATCTCCACCACCTCCGGTCAAAATCGACGGAGACATCGAATACGAGATCTCCGAGATGGTGGACTCCAAGATCGCCAAGCGTCGAAGATGTCCCCTCCTCTACAAGGTTCGATGGTTAGTATATGAAAACACCGACGAAGAGTTCGAATGGATTCCGGCAAGCGAGCTAGAGCATGCTCAGGAATACATTGCGGACTTCCATCTCCGGTACCCCGAAAAACCCGGTCCACTCTCGGACTCCATACTCCGATGATACCCTACCGTTTCTCTCTCCATTTCTCTGTCTCTCTCGCCTTGTAAACAATATCAAGAAGAAAAAACCTGACTCTCTCCGCACTTCTCCGATTTCTCCATCTTCGATCTTTGTCCCTAATTCCGGTTTCCCGTATCCGCTCACTCTCACACACGAATCCCCAAAAAACATCACATAGTATTTTTATAAAAAAGAACATAAGAGAAAGAAAAAACCAACCCCCTCCCCTACTACGTCCGCGCCTTCTTCCTCGCCGGACTTTTCTCCGCCTCCTCGTCTTCGGATTCCTCGGCGTCCTCTTCTTCCGACGTTTCCGACGTCTCCGAGCTCTTCTCCGAGCTCTCCTCATCTTCCGTCTCCTGTGCCTCCACCAAGGGGCTCCGTTCTTCGGCCTCCTCTCCGTCCGCGTCTTCTTCTCCGTCCGCGTCTTCTTCTCCGCCCGCGTCTTCTTCTCCGCCTTCCCCAGCTGCCTTGGCCTGCTCCTCCGCCGCCGCCAACTCCGCCCGCATCGACTTCACCCGGACGGCCCACTTCCGCGCGTTCTCGGGCCAGTTCGCCTGATCCGTCCTGATCAGGGCCAACTCCTGCTCCACCGCCTCGAGCTGCTCCCGCGGAACTTCGACCCCGGCTCGGGCGCCGACCCCAACACCTGGAGGCGGACGAGGGCAGGGTCAAAGTCCGGGTCCGCCAGCCCGGCATACAGGGCCTCCGCGAGCATGCCCATGCCGGCCGTGAACTTCGCGAACTCGAGGCGGGTCACCTTGCCCTCGAGGGTGATCTGCTCCCCCACGTCCCGCACCGTGGCCGTCAGCCGCCCCAGGGCCTCCACGATCGCGGCCGCCCCAGCCGAGATCTTCGCCTCCGCTCCGCATCCGCAACCTCCGGCCTTCGCCGGCGGCTCCTCCGCCCGCTGCTTGCCCTTCTCCGCTGCAGCCGTCCGCCGCGCCACCCGCTCACGGGGACCCCGTCCTGCGTGCACGGCCGCTTGGAGGTCGCGCACGGCTGGCAGACTTTCGCACGCCCGCCGACCCGCCACTCGCACACCTGCTTCATCCTGCGACAGAAGTCGCAGGGCGTCCGCTTGGCGAGCTCCGCTGGCCTCCGCACCTCCGGCCCTGGCTCCGACTCCTCCTCCGCCACCTCCGACCGCCTCCTCTTCACTGCCGACGCGGACCTCCCCGCCTCCTGCTCCTCGCGCTTCCTCCGCCTCTCCGCAGCCCGCTTCCGATTCTCCTCCTCCTCCGCCCGACGCTTCTCCTCCTCCTCCGCTTTCCGCTTTGCCTCCTCCGCCTTCCGCCGCGCCGCCTCGCGCTTCTGCTCGATCACGCGCCTCTTGCGCGCCGCCTCCTCGAGTTGCCGCTTGGCCTCCTCTTCGGCCTCGCGGATTTCTGCGGAATCCGGTTAGCACGGACCCCCAGAGAGCGAACCCCGAAGTACTGACCGCGTTCGAGTGCTTGCTCGTCGGAGGAGGACATGCTGGTTCTGAGGAACTTCAACCAGAATCCGCGTGCTTAAAATATCGGAGAAACGGACCCCTGGCACCCCACCCCAAACCCCGAAAACCCGGAAAAAACCAATCCGTTGGGGGGGGCGCCAAAAGTCCGTTGGGGCGCGAGAATTCACGAAAGTCGTACGATGTCGTAAATCGCTTGGCCTCGATGGTCTCGGCCTAAGAGGGAGGTACTACCATGGCGCCGACACTCCGAGCCATCTGTGCTGGTGGAGACCGCCGGAGGCTGAGGGAAGTTGCGGACTTGCGAGGAGTTATCTAGGACGTTCGGACTTGTGATCTCCGGTGGTTGCTTATGGGTTCACGACATGCTCCCATCATCTCGCAAACCTTTACCCCCTACACGTTCCTGAGACATTCCCAGATTGGTAGTGTGATATGTTCATGTACATCTCCGCCCACCTCCGCGAACTCCGGACTCAGTAGTATATAAGCTCCCGCGCTAGCACTTGTATCTTCAGTTCGGATATTGACTCAGGTCTCCCTGTACCTTCTTGACACTGCTCAATCCCTTGTCGCAATCTCTGTGTGGGCCCGAACTCCGCCACTTCTCCGTATCCCCGACTCCGAGATCCAGGCAACGCAGACTGCCGAGGGTGCCGCCCTTTAAGGCTGAAGCCAACTGCCGTCCGACCCCCGACATCCGCTTCCCCCGACCCCTTCTCCGCTCTCCGGCCCCATCTCCGGCATGCACCTTGACATGGGACTTGTAACTGACATAGCACAGCTTCAGCCTCGACATGCTGACCAAGAAGACATTGAAGATCTATATATGCGCAAGGGTTCGGCTCGCAAGACAGACGCGCTTTGACGCTATAACGGATGATTTAGTTTGTATTACAATGTAGTTAGTGTTCGTACAATGTCCGTAGGATAATATGTTGAATTTGTGGTTCTCAGGGAGCACGTGCAGGCATGAAAGATGACAGCCAACAGCATGCAAGCAGCAAGCAGATATGTCTAGCCGCGAAGCACTCAGAGTAAGCGTGTAACCCGCAATGTTTGGCAGGATACAGCGGGTAGGTGTACGAGTGAGCATACGATCTAGACATGATAGCGCGAAGCGCGTAAGTTCTGGTGCGAAGGTAAATAGCACACGTATTACGATCTAGACATAATAGCGCGAAGCGCGTAAGTCCTGGTGCGAAGACAAATAGTACACGTATTACGATCTAGACATAATAGCGCGAAGCGCGTAAGTCCTGGTGCGAAGGCAAATAGCACACGTATATAACACTATACTTAAACATGATAGCGCAAAGCGCGTAACCTAGGTGCAGGTTGTAAGCATAGAGTATAATGTGGGGAGACAAAATATACTCACTTCTGGTGTGAAAACAAAGAGCACAAGGAGTGATCCTGAGGTGATGAGAGATTATATACTACGATTGAAGAATTAAAGTCCGATCAAGTCTGTGCTATCTAATCTAAGGTAAGTCATACTGTCACGGAGCAAAGGCTCAACGCTGCACAAGGGAGGAGATGATGACAACTGGCTGCAGCGGAGTGAATCACGCAGCGACGAACTAACTTGTGCAGCTGTCCGTATTAATTAAGTTGCATCAACAATGTATTCTACAATACAAACGACAGACTTACCTATCCGTACCAAATGGCGCGAAGGCTGCTCGCCCGTTGGATTAACTGAGAAAAAGAGCCAAAAATTGGTGAAAAATAAGGCTACGTGATCATATCTGTGATACATACAGAGAGTCTGCACGCATGGGTGCAACAATTGTACTTGTAATGCACAACATTTGTTTTCATGCAAGAGCAGAGGAAGATCATTGTTGGACGAGGCCAGCACCTGACCGTTGAACATAATAGATACTCATGCTCAAAGGTGTACAAGTCTCTGAGCATGCATGTCAAGGGTTGAGTCGCTCTGCAAGGTTGAAAACGAGATCTATAGCATGGTAAGAAGGCTACAGAGAGTGATTGTGCCTGAGACTGGTGTTGGTTTGTCAAAGACGACTGAAGACGAAGTTACAAAAACGGTGAGCTACGAGATTAGATAAGGTAACTACGTAATTGGGAATTTGAGCTGTGAGAATGGTACAGGGTTTGTGCGCAGTATATATACGAGAGTACAATTCTTAGTTGTCTGAAATTACTACTCAATGTCAGTGTGAGGAAGAAGTACAACAAACTGAATACAAATGAATACGGTATTGAACGTTGCAAGAGATAGCGTTGTGTAGTGAGCATGAGGGCGGTGATGTGCAGCGATGTCTGCGAGGTACCTCTAAACGACCTTGCCGACACATAGACGGGGTTAGGGGGTGTGGGCGATGAAAATTTGACGCTGCATGGGAGAGTGGGGCGGGTGTGGATTATGCCTAGATTCTTGCTGTCGGTTTAGGGTACATGTTGGGTTCAGGATGGGGCTAAGTACGGGTTCATGGTTATTAGAGGGTTAAGGTGGGTTTAACTAGGGTTGAAGGTGAAGTATCTGAAGTGGTGCTGAGACAGCCTATGCGCCGCGAATGTTTTGACACACTCGCGGTGAACTGACGTGAATGGTCATGGTCCCATATACACATGGGTCAGCCGCGATTGTTTCGTGACAGTCGCGGCGATGCCTACCTTTTTTCGCGATCATGGGCATTTGCAGCAGTCTGAGCCATTTTTTAAATTAAATAATGATCATATCGCATCCAAATAAAATCGCAAAAATAGGCATATATCGCCGCGAGTGTTTCGTAACACTCGCGGCGATGCCTACCATTTTTCGCGATTTTTCCATGGGCATTTGCAGCAGCCTGACCCAATATTAAATTAAATAATGATCATATCGCATCCAAATAAAATCGCAAAAATCGGCATATATCGCCGCGAGTGTTTCGTGACACTCGCGGCGATGCCTACCATTTTTCGCGATTTCTTCATGGGCACTTCGGTGGCCTGAGTAATTGTTTAAATTAAATAATAATCATATCTCATCCAAATAAAATTGCACAAATTGGCATAAATCGCCGCGATTGTTTCGTGACATTCGCGGCGATGCCTACCATTTTTCGCGATTTTTCCATGGGCGTTTGCAGTCAGGATTAAATAGTTATTCAAGAATGAAATCCTAAATTATAAACTGCAAGTACAGTGTTTTACCACTTTTTGAGAAACTAATTTTTACGATGATGAACCCATATTGACATGGGTCAGCTGCAGGTGTTCTGTGACATATGCAGTGGACTGACACAGGGGGTTTAGGGTTATGAGGGCCTCTAGGATGTACTAGGATGCACCTCAAGCACTGCTACCTGCAGCCAAGCGCCCAATTCTGGTGCTAGGCGCCTAGCCCCTTGGCAGTAGACCGTTCACTGGCACAGTGCATTCTAGCAAGGATTTCAGCTGCAAAGTGTTGTAGCACGCTTGCTTGCATGCTCAAGGCCTTGGCTAGCCACGGCCGTTTATGGCCGTGTGCTAGCCCTGTGTCATTTAGCTGCATGCAAAAGAGAGCAATATACTTTGCAGCTGAAATCCTTGCTAGGACACCACACTATTAGCATGGCTGCCACTGGCAACCACCTGTCAGGACTACAAAACCAACCCTAGCATAGGGGCGAGTGACTGTTGTCAGTATTTTGCCTGCCACTGGCAACCACCCGTTCAGAGCAGCCAGAAACCCCAAAATGTGCAAGTGAGTGTGCTGCGCACCTTGCAGGTGAATTCCTTGAGTGAACACACTGCACTGTGCTAGTGTGGGTGCCAGTGGCGACTACCCGTTAAGATCACGAAACCAACCCTAGCATAAAATCAAGTGATTTAGGGTTTTGCTTGACGATTGCGACCACTCGCCCCTAGCAGGATCTTTCGCCTAGGTGGTCGCCACTGGCGACTGGCTTTCGTGACAGAGTGTGAACCTATATCTAGGGGTAAACTGAGCACAGCATCGTGCCGGCTGCCACTGGCAACCGATGTTGACTGAGCACTTTATGATTCAACGGAACAAGATCACACTATAGATGTCAGAACAGAGCAAGTCGCCAGTGGCAACCTACATGTTTCACACATGCACAAACCCAAGCATAGGGTTGCATTGAGCATGGTGTGCCGGTTGTCAATGGCGGCTGGAATTGTTGTTACTAGACTGTGCTTTCAATACGCTGAGATCAGGTCATCCACGCCAAGTGGGGCATCACTGGCAACAACCACATGGGAGAGCGGTCTCATACACGGAGAAAACCTCCATGCCTTCCGTTGTTGAGAGAACGTGGGCTTGTCAGTCGCCACTTTTTTTTTTTTTTTTTTTTTTTTTTTTTTTTTTTTTTTAAATTCCTTGTTTAACGTCCTCGAGGGCGGAGCCCTATGGTAGACGGTAAAGCTACTGGTGTCTAAATACATGGTGGACGAATGCTCGTGGTCGGCTTGAATGCACAGGCGTGCCGCGGGCGCACACCGAGAGGTGAGGGGAAAGACTACGGTAAGCTGAGGTATACGGTGAGCAGACCTCACGTCAGGCACAAGGTTCGAGCCGGCACTTTGTGCTGGACTCCGGGATCTAAACCTGCTGTGCCTTTGTTGAACTGGTCAACTGGGCTCTCCGGCCTCTTGCCACAGAGGGGTACACTCGTTGGTTCTCCAACTCGTGTCAGAACTCCCCCGAAGTCCACTCGTGACCCTCGTTTGACGGGGCTGTACATGCGCGTCGAGATAATAGTGAAATACAGAAGCAGAAGAAGGAGGTCGAGGCTTGGGAGTTGAGGCATGAGTTCTGTGTGCGTGGCGTCAGTGTCTGTATTGGAAAAGAGGCCGTACGTCCCTTGTGTCAGCGGCGGCGTGCTTTCTTTTTCGGCGTCGTGGGATCCAGTGAGTCGGGGACCGGTTTTGAGCCGAGTTGGTCGCGGAAGCGTCCAGTCGCGTGGATGTATCGAAACAGCGGTTTGAGGAGCTTCCGGTCGTTGAGCAGTGCTGCGAGTCCTCGAGTGCGTGGGCCGCCGTCGAAATATAGACCAAGGCGAGCTCTGTCGTATGCTGGGCAGAAGAGGAGGTAGTGGTCGACTGATTCCGGCGCGTCTTCGCAGCGGAGGCATAGGGGTGATGGTACGCAGTTGATACGATGCAGGTGCTTGTTCAGCGGGGCGTGTCCTGTTCGCAGTTGTATAAGGAGTGCGGCGTGTCGACGGGGGATGTTCTGGGTGAGTTGGGCATAGTGTTTGGACGGGAGGCTATTGTCGATGCGGGAGATGCGGGTGTGTCGCGGGGAGTCGAACCACGTAGCGAGTGCGTCGTTCTGGAGTTTGGTCGCCATGTTCTGTCGAAGCCGAGATGCACTGCAGGGTAGTGGTTTGCGGAGGTAGGATGGGAGGTACTTTCGCGTCGTCGAGGTTCCGGCTGCTGCTTCTTTTGCTGCGACATCCGCTGCTTCATTTCCTTCTACATCGCAATGTCCGGGGATCCAGGCTACTGTGATCTGGACGTCCGATTGGGCCTTTTGGGCCGACCTCCTCTGTGCTTGTACGTGGTCCAGTAGGTAGGAGGCTGGCCCCGGGTGTCTCGATCTGCAGGATTCTACGGCAGCTTGATTGTCCAGTGCAAGGTATGCTGTACTCACATGTGCACGCTCCTGTCGGAGGAGCTCCAGTCCCAGTGAGATTCCCACTAGCTCGGCTTCGTACACGGTGTGCCGGTCGGAGCTCCCCAGGTGGTAGTAGAGTGTTCTATGTATGTCTTGTCGGTATAGAACAGCGGCTGCGCCAACTCCTCCATCGTGGTCCGAGCCATCGGTGTAGATGCGGACGCTGCGGAATCCGGCGGTCTGTTGTCTGCGGCGATCTTCTGCGATGGCGTCTTCCTTCGTGTCGGCGATGTGCACTGTCCAGTTGGGCTTCCAGCGGAGGGAATATCGGTATGCTGGGATCTTCTCGATGTCCTTCGGCTTGAGATTGAAGTACGTGAGTAGGGCATGCATAGTGGAGCACTGTCGTTTCACCGGTCTGGAGGCGGCCCGTGCGATCAGGGGTGCGAGGGGATGAGGCGAAGTGAGGGTGCAGGCGCGGAGGGCCCCCTGGTGGTACAGTTTTTCGACTAGGAGCCGGAAGGGGAGGACGTTGGTGTGAGCGTCGAGGACATCGGTTGCCGTGGTCTTCATCGCGCCGGTCATCATGATGACGGCTTGTCTGTGGACCCGTTCGAGTTTTCGAATAGCCCCTACTGAGCCCTGTTGTCTGGTCTTTTCCGGAAGTCTGTGGACAGGGACGAGGAAGACGTCAGCCGCGTAAAGCATGGAAGGTACGGCTAGCGAGAAATATAGGCGGTACGCTAGTGATGGGGGTATGCCATGTCTTGTTCCCGCCATGCGTTTGAATAGCGTGACCCACTTCAGACCTTTCTCAAGGGCGGCGTCGATTTGTTTCTGCCATCGTAACTTGTGATCAACATGTACTCCAAGGAACTTATACGACTTAGCTGGTTGTATGGTTGGGTGGCCCTGCCCTAGGTTAAGGGCGGGGCCTATTCCTGCGTCGCGTCGCTTGTTGGAGATGTTGAGCAGTCCGAACTTCTCGACGGAGAAGTTGGAGCCGTGACTCTCGGACCATTGGAAAGCACCTCCTGGACGTATCATGAACTGCTTGAGCTGTCTATGTGTGTCTGCGTAAGTGGGTCCAATGGTGAAGATGGCCACATCGTCGATGTTACCCGTGATGAACTCTCGTTCTGCTGCTTTTGCCGCCCCGAGCAAGGGTGCATTGTACAGGAGGTACAGGACGACAGACATGGGGTATCCTTGCTCGAGGCAGCCGGGTAGGTCGTAGAACGGTGAGGTGTAATCATCGAATTCGAGCGTTGTGACGCGGTCTGTCATTTTGCGTTGTACCCAGCTGAGCAGGGCCTCGGGGATGCCTTGAGCGCGAAGGTTTGCGAATAGCCGTTCCGATCTAACACTGGGAAAGGCAGCTTTGATGTCGAGAAAGAGAACAGAGACTACATCACCTGCTCGTAGTGCGTTCTTGATGGTCATGGTCATGTAATGCAAGGCGTCAGTGGTCATGCGGCCAGGGCGTCCGAGAAAATGATGCGGAAGGATGTTACGTTTCTCGAGCTCGTGCATGGTTACCTTCGTGACCACTGAGACCCCTATTTTCCCCATGTTCTGGCCAAGCGTGATGGGGTGGAGCGCGGAAGTGGTGGCGTAGCTCGGTTTGTTCAGCTTTCGTAGGACTACGGTGCGGTCGCGTTTGAAGTGTTGCGGCCAGTGTTTCACCGTGAATGTCGCTCGGAAGATGCGTGCGAGTATGGGGGCTAAGAGGTCGTTACCCCATACGTAGGGTGCGTTCGGTAGGTCGTCGATGCTGTCAAAGTAAACCCCGCTACTTACCTTAGTAGCTTAGTTGGGGGAACTTGACTGCGAGTGGGTGCGAGTGAAGTAGTTGGTAGACGAGGTAGATGATGCTGGGGACTTAAGCCCAGCAGAGCCCGGTATATATACATGAAGGGGAGGACCCCTGGTACTACCCGAGACCCCTGATACTGCCCATCACATGCACGATGGCGTGATGATGGTGCGATACTTGCCAAGACACTCCGGGCTCGGTGAAGTCTAAAGCCGAGTACCGGATGTGTCCGGAACCTTCTACGCTATTCTAGAATACACTACCCGGACCCTGGGTCCGGCTACCTACTATACCCTTGTACCGGAGCGTCTACATCATAGATAAGATAAAGATAAGATCCTCACATGACTCTGAGTCCATTTCCAGCACGTGACCAACACGTGACCGCGTTCTGATGCGTGCCTGTCCTAACCCTAGTCCATAACCCTAACCCCTGGCGCCTACTGGGCGCTTACAAGAATAAAACCGTAGGGAATTAGAAAACTGTGACAGTACCCCCTCTTCAGATTCGAACTCCCGAGAGAAGACTTTTATTTTCCAGTGGATCCAAACCCGCCTGATCCACGATCGGTTGACTGTAGCGTTTCGACAACTTCTATGTCGGCATCGGCGATTTTCTCCAGGATCAATTGAGCCGCCCTATCTCCAGTCGTCACTGTGAAGTCACTGTCGCTTGTGTTAAGGAGTAGTATTTTGACGATACCCGTGTAGTCCCGGTCGATAACACCTGCGCCGATATGAATGCCTTTGAGTGCCAGTCCTGATCGTGGTGCAATTCGTCCATAGGTCCCAGTTGGAACTCGGATGTGAATGCCAGTGCTGATGAGTTTGCGGTCTCCTGCTGGAATTGTTGCATCCTCTGCTGCATACAGGTCCCAGCCTGCTGCCTCGGTAGTGCTCTTGGATGGTGTCTTTCCACCATCTAGAACGATTTGAAGGGTTTCCTCTTCATCGAGTTCTAAACCGTCTGTTTCCATAGGTGCTTCTTCGTTCCGAACGCGCCAAAATTCCGCGATCTTCTCTTTAGCACCTTCCAGATTACTTTCTGGTTCCCATTTGTCTTCTTCTGGCCCATAACCCTTCCATCGAACCATGTACCAGTTTCGTTTTCTGACACGCCCGGTAGTCTTATGGTTGAGAATTTTCTCGACCTCGTACTCAAGCTCTCCGTCGTGAACTTCTGGCTCTGGTGGTGCGGCTCGTTGGCCGACGATGGAGGGTGTAGAATAGGGGATTAATTTACTAGCATGGAACACCGGGTGATATGCCCTGTATTGTGGAGGCAGTTTCACCTTGAAGGTTACTTTGGATAGTTGTTCGATGATTTCGAACGGTCCTAGGTACCTCGGTGTCAGCGTGCGTTGAGTGGTTTGGTAATCCTTTGAATTCAGCAGGACTTTGTCGCCGACTTTAAACGGCACTTCTTGCTTGTTCTGGTCATAGTACCACTTCATACGGTCCGCTGCTAGTTGTAGGGCTGCTTTGGCCTTGTCTTGGGCGTCTTGTCTAAGTCTGAATATCTCGTTCAAGTCCTTGCTTTTGGCTTGCTTGTCGAGAGTTGGTCCTGCCCGTGGGTGTCTACCATATTCTAGAAAGAACGGCGTGTCCTTTGTACTTTCGTGTGCTGCATTGTTGTAGGCGAATTCTGCAGTGGGCAGATAATCGACCCAGTCTTCGTGATTGACATTATCAGCGAAGCAGCGTAGGTACTGTTCTAGAACTTGATTTACTCGTTCTGTTTGACCGTCTGTCTGAGGGTGGTATGCCGTTGACATCGCTAACTCGATACCGAGTAGCTTACACCATTCTTGAAAGAGTTCAGCCGCGAATTGAGTTCCTCTGTCTGAGATTATCTGCAAAGGTAATCCGTGGATAGGGTAAATTCTATCCATCAGGATCTTTGCGAGGTCTTTAGCAGAGAATTTGTTCGTTATCGCGAAGAAGCGTGCTCTCTTGGTGAGTCGGCATACGACGACTAGAATGGCATCTTTTCCTCTTGACGGCATCAACTGAGTAATCAAGTCGATGGTAATAACTTCCCAAGGTCCGTTAGGTACCTTGTTGGGCATGAGTTGTCCGTAGGTCTGCTGTGTGCGATTCTTCATTCGCTGACACGTGTCGCAACCTGTGACGTATTTCTTGACGAAGACAGACATTCCCGGCCACCAATAGTTTCGGGAGACAAGTTCATAGGTCTTCCATCTGCCTGGATGTCCGGCTGATGGGTGGTCGTGGTGCATTTGGACTACTCGTCGTCGTAAGTCCTCATTCTCATCCTTTGGTATGTAGATATGACCCCGGAAGAGTAGCAATCCATTCTCAAAGTTCCATTCCTCTAACGGTTTCTTGAACTCGCGTGGGCCTGATTTGAGTAACGATTGATAGTTCTTGGTGACTTCGTCGGATAACAGAGCCTTCTTGACCTCTTGGAGCAGTAAATCGTCGTTTACTGGAGCGTCATGGGAGGCGTCGATCGCGCAGACTTCGAGCAGATTGGCGAAAAATTCTGGTTTCAGAAGAATATGATCGCGATTATCGAGTTCTACCCCCTCTTCATGATCTGGTCTCCTGGACAGAGGATCTTCAGCTTCCATTGTTTTACCCGGCTTGTGGTGTAGTGTGAAATGGAATCTTGTTAGGTATAATGCCCAACGAGCTTGACGGCGAGACAATTTCTGGGCCTGCTTGAAATAAGTCAGGTTCTGGTGGTCTGACCATATCTCGAATTTCTCCGGATGTCCCTCTAGATAGTGCCTATACTCTTCTAACCCGCGGATTATGGCCAACATCTCCTTGTCGTATATCTCATAGTTCCTTTCGTGAACATTGAGTGACTTGGAGTGGAAGGCTACCGGATGGTAAAGCTTATCGTTTGGGTCGAGTTGTGACAAAACTGAGCCGATCGCGAAGTCACTCGCGTCGGTAGAGAGTCTGAACGGATTAACGTCGTCTGGAATTCGTAGAATTGGTGCAGAAGTGAACGCCTTTTTCAGGTCGTCAAACGCCTTCTGCTGGTCAGGACCCCATTCCCATGGTTGATCCTTCTTGGTGAGTACCGTGAGTGGCTTCGTGATCTTCGCAAAGTCTTTAATAAACCTGTGATAGAAATTCGCGAATCCAAGGAATGCCTGAACGTGCTTGACCTTGGTCGGTACGGGCCACTCCGTTACGCCCGTGACTTTAGCAGGGTCCATTTGTCATGGCGCTGAAATCCCGAGCCAACTCCGGTCATGGAGAACGCCGGAGTTCGAGGGAAGCTACGGAGTAGCATGGACATTCGGAGTTGCGACTCCGGTTGGTTGCTAAGGTCTTATCTTCACCACATGCCTTCATCATCTCGCAAACCTTTACCCCTTCGTTCCTGAGACAAATCCCAGATTGGAAGTATGATATGTTTTGTACATCTCCGACCATCTCCACGAACTCCGGACTCAGTAGTATATAAGCTCCCGCGCTAGCACTTGTATCCTCAGTTCGGATATCGACTTAGGTCCCCCTTGTACCTTCTCGACTCTGCTTAATCCTTTCTCGCAATCTCTGTGTGGGCCCGAACCCCGCCACTTCTCCGTATCTCCGACTCCGAAATCCAGGCAACGCAGACCGCCGAGGGCGCAGCCCTTTAAGGCTGAAGCCGACTGCCATCCGACCCCCGACCTCCGCCCTTCTCCGACCCTTTCTCCGCTCCGTCCTCCGTTCTCCGGCCCATCTCCGTCCCGCACCTTGACAGTATATCCGAACTCACACTCGGCACTGCATGAGCGCCTTCCAGCAGGCGTACGGACACATCAACGTCCGGCCGCGACGATCCACGTCGCAACGATCCACGTCGCAACGACCCGTGTCGCGACGACACACGACTCCGGACGAGGACCGGTTCGAAGAACTAGGTCCAGACGAGGAACCCCAGGCTGCAGAGCCGCAACCGGAAAACCGGGCCTCTGAGGAACCTCCGGTCCCGGAATTCCACATGCCTCGCGAATCCCCGAACAACCCGTTCCAGGATTCCGACCGGAGTAGAGAGGGCTCCCAGTCCCGTTCCGGCTCACGGCGTTCGGAGCCACGGAACGAGGAAGCTCCGCCATCGGACATAGTCCGGTTAGCGGAGGTACTGGAACGATTAACTCGTAAGACGTCCTCCTCTCCTCCGCCCCGCTCTGTGAAGGTCCGGAAGCCCGATCCGTTCGATGGCTCCGACCCACAGAGGCTCAACACCTTCCTGCTCCAGTGCCAACTGGCCTTCCGGACTGATACCCGGAGTTTCTCCCGGGGTCAGGACAAGGTCAGCTTCGCTCTCTCGTACCTCAAGGGTACTGCGTTGGACTGGTTCGAACCAGCCATCATGAGGGGCGAAGATCCGGAATGGATTGACGACTGGGATATCTTCGTGGAAGAACTCCAGTCAAACTTCGGAGTCTTTGACCCGGAGGGCGACGCGGAGTCCAAACTCCAGACGCTAACCATGCGCGACGATAAGCCGTGCGCAAAATATCTTGCTGAATTCAACAGGTTAGCATCCCGAGTTCAGTGGAGCGAGCCGGCCTTGTGCTTCTTGCTCTACAAGGGCCTTCCAGCCCGGCTCAAGGACAAGATCTCCGAGTCCCCGTCCGGCAAGCCTAAAACGCTGGCCGGAATGCGGAGGATGATCCAGCTCTACGACCGGCGATATTGGGAGCGCCAGGAAGAGATCCGCCGTGAACGGGGGTCTCAGCCAAAAGCCAGCTCGTCGCAGAACTCCGGCTCACGGAGTAACAACTCCGGAGGCAGTTCTAACAATGCGTCGAGCAGCGGCAACGGCAACCAGGCTGCTAAGTCCAGCGGCAACAACAACCAGGCAAAGGGTTCGAACTCCGGGGGCAGGAATGATACTCCGAACCCGAGGGCGAACTCCGCGCCGCGGCCCGGAAACAACAGCGGCGGCAACAACTCCACCGCTGACAGGGCAAAGGCAATGGGTTTGGACAAGAACGGTAAACTAACGCCAGAGGAGCGTAAACGCCGTTTCGAAAACAACTTGTGCATGTTCTGCGCAAAGCCCGGCCACAAGGCCCGGGACTGTACCAACCCCGCCTCTACGGCCTCCCAGGCTAAGGCCCGCTCGGCTACGACCACGAGCTCCGCTACTCCGCAGAGCTCGGAGTCAAAAGCCTGAGCAACTCTCGTGGCTCCGCACGGGCCGAGAGTTGCGTTGAATCTTCCCGTGCATCCGAGGAGCTCCGTCTCAACGCGTCCGCTCTTTCTCCGTCGCATTCCTTCTATGTTCCGCTAACCGCACCCCCCGATCTTTCTCTTCTTGCGCTGCTAGACAGTGGCTCCTCACATTGTTTCATTGATTTCGATTTTGCCAAACGGCACCATCTCCGGCTCAAGTCCGTTCCTCCGCTTCCGCTCCGTCTTTTCGATGGATCTCTTGCAGGGACCATCTCCTTCTCCGTTGATCTTCCGGTCACTTTTCCGACCGGGAACACCCTGGATTTGTCTTTCTACGTTACTAAACTCGACTCTCCGTCGACTGCAGTCTTAGGTCTCAACTGGCTATCCGCCTTCAATCCGTCGATTGACTGGGCAGCCCGTACCATCACCTTTCCGCCTGCAGTCTCTCCCGTACCCCCGTCTCCGGCTGATAAGGCCACATCTCCGGAGAAAACCCCCACTTCCGACGAGTCTTCCGATCCCACTCCTCTTGAACTCCGCTCCGCTCCTCTCGTTTCCCTCATCGGAGCAGCCGCATTCGCGCGAGCCTTGCAGTTGCCCGGCTCAGAAGTATTCCACTTCTGTCTGCGCGCCGTCTCCAACTCCGCTACTCCCGCTCCGACACCCCCGCTCGACCTATCCAATGTTCCCCCAGAGTATCACGACTTCGCCGACGTCTTCAGCGAGGAACATGCCTACACTCTACCCCCTCACCGACCTTACGACCTCAAAATCGAGTTGGAAGATGAAAAACCCCTAACTCCGGGGCGTCTCTACTCCCTATCTCCGGCTGAACTCCAGGCTCTCCGCGAGTTCATCGATAAGAATCTCTCCGCAGGATTCATCCGCCAGTCCGCCTCTCCGCACGGAGCTCCGATCCTCTTCGTCAAGAAGAAGGACGGGAGTTTACGCCTCTGTGTGGATTTCCGCGCACTGAATCGCATCACCAAGAAAGACCACTACCCCCTCCCGCTCATCTCCGATCTCCTGAATGCTCCGGGGAAAGCCCGTATCTACACCAAGATAGATCTCCGCCATGCGTACCATCTGGTCCGCATCGCGGAGGGCGACGAGTGGAAAACCACGTTCCGCACGCGCTACGGCTCTTTCGAGTGGTTGGTTATTCCTGAGGGTCTTACTAATGCTCCTGCTGCTTTCCAGAGATTCATGAACGACGTTTTCCGCGACCTGCTCGATGTATGTGTTATCGTCTACCTCGACGATATCCTCATCTACTCCGATTCTCCGGAGGAGCACCGGAAACACGTCCGCGAAGTTCTCCGCAGACTCCGCGAGCATGGCCTCTACGCCAAGGCTCCAAAGTGTCAGTTCCACACTGACTCGGTGGAGTACCTCGGATACATCTTGTCCCCCTCCGGACTTTCGATGTCCGAGGACAAGGTCAAGATTATTCTTGACTGGCCTACTCCGCGGAAGGTCAAGGACATACAGTCCTTCCTAGGGTTTGCAAATTTCTATCGTCGCTTCATTCCTTTCTATTCCGATATCGTTGTTCCGCTAACCCGTCTCACCCGGAAGAATACTCCGTGGAAGTGGACTCCGCAGTGTCAGGAGGCGTTCGATACCTTGAAAAAGGCTTTCACGTCCGCTCCGACACTGGCGCAGTGGAAGCCCGGAGCTCCGTTGATTGTGGAGACCGATGCGTCCGACTATGCACTAGCGGCCATCCTATCCATGGTCACGGACGACGGCGTTCATCCGCTTGCGTTCCACTCCCGGACATTCTCCGCTCCGGAGTTGAACTACGACGTTCACGACAAGGAGTTGCTAGCCATCTTCGAGGCATTCCGCATCTGGCGGCACTACCTCGAAGGCTCCTCTACCCCCATAGACGTCATCACCGACCACAAGAACCTGGAGTATTTCTCCACGACGAAACTCCTGACCCGGAGACAAGCCCGGTGGTCGGAGTTTCTGAACTCCTTCAACATGGTCATCCGCTTCCGTCCCGGCCGTCTGGGCACCAAGCCCGACGCGCTCACTCGACGATGGGACGTCTACCTTAAAGAGGGAGGTAACGGCTACGCCAACGTCAATCCGCACAACTATAAGCCGATCTTCACCTCCGAGCATCTCGCTGCATCCCTCCGAGCGACCATCCTCGCAGCTCCGGTTCTCCGGGCTGTGGTCACTATGGACGTGGAAACACTGCACGACGATATTCGTAAGGCTTTGGCTACGGATTCCCTTGCTTCTTCTATCCTTTCCCAATCTCCGCTTCCTCCGCGCTGGTCCGCTGATAATACAGGTTTACTTCTTCTCGACAATCGCATCTACGTCCCCGACATTCCCGAACTCCGGCTCCGAGTTCTCCGTTACAAGCACGACCACCCCCTCGCGGGTCACTACGGCTTTAACAAGACTCTCGAGCTCCTCCGACGCGAGTATACGTGGCCCGGTGTCCGTGGGTTTGTCAAGGACTACTGCCAGTCTTGCACGACTTGCAGGAGATCCAAGGCGCCCCGGCACAAGCCATACGGAACTCTGCAACAACTTCCGATCCCGGAGAAGCCATGGAACTCCATCTCCATGGACTTCATCGAGCACCTTCCGAAGTCCTTCGGATTCTCCGCTATCCTTGTGGTGGTGGATCGTCTCACAAAGCAGGCAATCTTCATCCCCACCCACGACGAGATTGATGCTCCGGGACTAGCTAAGTTGTTCATCCTCCACGTTTTCTCCAAGCACGGAGTTCCCTCGCACGTCACCTCCGACCGAGGTTCCGAATTTGTCTCTCAGTTTTTCCGCTCTCTGGCACTGGCTCTGGACATTGAGCTCCACTACACCTCCGGGTACCACCCCGAGGCAGATGGGCAGACAGAGCGTACTAACCAGACTCTCGAGCAGTATCTCCGGATGTACTGCAACTACCAGCAGGACAACTGGTCGGAGTTACTTCCGCTCGCGGAGTTTGTGTACAACAATGCCCCGAGCGCAACAACGGGCATTTCTCCGTTCTTCGCTAACAAGGGTTATCACCCGAATCTCACAGTGCACCCCGAGCGTGACATCGCGTCCGCCCGCGCTCGCGACTTCGCTGTCGATCTCCACGAGCTCCAGTCGGAGCTCCGGACACAGATCGCGGAAGCTCAGAAGCGCTACCAAGGACCTGCCGATGCCCGGAGATCACCTCCACCTGACCTCCAGGTCGGAGACATGGTCTTCGTCAAGGCTAAGCACTTCCGGACTACCCGTCCATCTCCGAAGCTTGCGGAGAAAATGCTTGGCCCTTACAAGGTCATAGCAAAGGTTGGCCCGCAGTCCTACACACTGCAGCTACCCCGCGAATTCCGCACCGTACACCCCGTGTACCACATATCCATGTTAGAACCTCACCTTTCTAGTTCTATTCCAGGTCGGACTACATCTCCGCCACCTCCGGTCGAAATCGACGGAGACCTCGAATACGAGATCTCCGAGATCGTAGACTCCAAGATCGACAAACGTCGGAGATGCCCCCTCCTCTACAAGGTCCGCTGGTTAGGATATGAAAACACCGACGAAGAGTTCGAATGGATTCCGGCAAGCGAGCTAGAGCATGCTCAGGAACACATTGCGGACTTCCATCTCCGGTATCCCGAAAAACCCGGTCCACTCTCGGACTCCGTACCCCGATGATACCCTTCCGTTTCTCTCTCCATTTTTCTCTCTCTCTCGCCCTGAACCAACATCAAAAAAAACAAACAGACAAAGTCTCTCTCCGCGTTTTCTCCGATTTCTCCAATTTCTCCGTCTCCGAACTCCGTCTCTAATTCCGGTTTCTCGTATCCGTTCACTCTCACTCTCACTCACACAAGAAATCCCCGAAAACATCACATAGTATTAAAAAGAAAAAAAACATAACATAAACAAAACAAAAACCCCCTACTCCTTCCTCGCCTTCTTCCGCGCCGGACTTTTCTCCGCCTCCTCCTCCTCCGACGACTCCGAGCTCTCCTCCGAGCTCTCCTCCTCACCCTCCGTCTCCTGCGCCTCCGCCAAAGGGCCCCCTTCTTCTTCTTCTTCGTCTCCTTCTCCGTCTTCTTCTCCGCTCTGCTCCGCCTCCGCCCGCTCCAACTCCGCCTTCATCGACCCCACGCGGACGGCCCACTTCTTGACCTCACGGGGCCACCGCGCCTGATCCGCCTTGATCAGGTCCAGCTCCCTCCGCACCGCCTCCACCTGCTCCGCCGGCACCTCCACCTCCGGCCCCGGCGCCGGACCCAGACCCTGCATCCGGACGAGGGCGTCGTCGAAGTCCGGGTCGGCGAGACCGGCGTACAGCGTGTCCGCCAACACCCCCATGGTGTAGGCGAACTTGGCGAACTCGCGCCGGGTCTCGTCGCCCTGGCGCTTGACCTCCGCCGTGAGGTCGTCCACCGCCTCCGTCAGGAGGCCCAGGGCCTCCGCGATCGCCCCCGCGGCCGTCGCCACCTCCGACTCCGCTCCGGCCTCGGAGTCCGCGACCTCCTCCGCCGTCACCAGGGCCTTGCCCTTCCCCTTCTCCGCGGCCTTCTTCCGCGGCGCGACTCCGCTCACGGAGACGCCACCCCTCGTGCACGGCCGCTTGGCGACCGCACACGGCTGGCAGGCCTTCGCCCGCCCCCCAACCCGCCACTCGCACTCCAGGCCCAACTTGCGACAAGAGTCGCAAGGGGCCTGCTTCGCGGCCTCCGCCTCCGCGTGCCTCCGGGCCTCCGTCTCCGCGGACCCCTCCGCCACCTCCGGCCGCTTCCTCTTCGCGGCCGACGCGGACCCGCTCGCCTCCTTCTCCTCCCGCTGCTTCCGCAGCTCCGCCGCCCGCTTCCGCTTCTCCGCCTCCGCTGCCTTCCGCTTCGCCTCCTCGCGCCGCTGCTCGATCTCGCGCCGTTTTCGCGCCGCCTCCTCGAGGGCCCTCTTGGCCTCCTCCTCGGCCTCCCGGATTTCTGCGAACTCCGTTAGCGTCAGACTCCGGAGAAAGAACTCCGGGGTACTCACCCTGCTCAAGGCGTTCGTCTTCGGAAGACATGGTGGTTCTGAGGGACCCCAGCCAGAATCCGCGAGCCTAAAATACCCGAAATCCGTACCCCGGGCACCCCTTCCGCAACCCCGGATACCCGATCAATTTTCATCCGCTGGGGAACGCCGCATTCCGTTGGGGCACGAAAAAATACGAAAATCGTACGATGTCGCGAATTCGCTTGGCCTCGAAGGTCTCGGCCTAAGAGGGAGGTACTGTCATGGCGCTGAAATCCCGAGCCAACTCCGGTCATGGAGAACGCCGGAGTTCGAGGGAAGCTACGGAGTAGCACGGACATTCGGAGTTGCGACTCCGGTTGGTTGCTAAGGTCTTATCTTCACCACATGCCTTCATCATCTCGCAAACCTTTACCCCTTCGTTCCTGAGACAAATCCCAGATTGGAAGTATGATATGTTTTGTACATCTCCGACCATCTCCACGAACTCCGGACTCAGTAGTATATAAGCTCCCGCGCTAGCACTTGTATCCTCAGTTCGGATATCGACTTAGGTCCCCCTTGTACCTTCTCGACTCTGCTTAATCCTTTCTCGCAATCTCTGTGTGGGCCCGAACCCCGCCACTTCTCCGTATCTCCGACTCCGAAATCCAGGCAACGCAGACCGCCGAGGGCGCAGCCCTTTAAGGCTGAAGCCGACTGCCATCCGACCCCCGACCTCCGCCCTTCTCCGACCCTTTCTCCGCTCCGTCCTCCGTTCTCCGGCCCATCTCCGTCCCGCACCTTGACACCATTTCTACATGATTCTTGGATATAATCATGCCGAGATAGGCGAGTTTGTCCTTCTCGAATAGACACTTTTCTGCCTTTGCGAAGAGGTCGTTGTCTTCCAGTCGCTGCAACACTTCGTGTACGATCTTTCGATGTTCCTCGCGGTCGTTGCCGAAGATGAGGATATCGTCGAGGTAGACCATAACCTTTCCTTGACGGATAAGGTCTTCGAAGATGTTGTTCATCATATTCTGGAATGTTGCCGGTGCGTTTGCGAATCCAAAGTACATAACTTTGGCCTGGAATAAACCGTCTTTGGTTACGAAAGCCGTTTTCCACTCGTCACCTTCCTTGATGCGGACATTGTTATATCCCCATCGAAGGTCGATTTTTGTGAATATCGACGCCTGAGATAGTGCGTCGATTAAATCGGCGATGCGAGGGATAGGATAACGGTTCTTCTTTGTAATTCCATTCAAGGGGCGGTAATCCATGCAAGGTCGCAAACTGCCATCGGCTTTCTTTACGAAAAAGAATGATGCAGCGATGGGTGACTTCGACTCTTCAATGTAGCCTTTTCGGCGTTCCTCACGAATCCACTCGTCGAAAGACGAGCGTTGTCTCTGGTCTAGTGGGTACACCTTTCCGATTGGGGGCAATTTTGCTCCTTCCTCAAATTCGATGGCATGATCCCATGGTTTGTGGGTGGGCATGCGTTCAGACTTGGTTTTACTGAATACGCTTTCGAACTTGTGAACCCAACTCGGTACCTGTGATTTCCATTGCGAGGTGTCAACTGTATCGTCGTCATCCTTTTCCAGGATGTCAGCAACAGCCTCGGCTTGCGTTCGTTCCTCTGGGTTACTGAAATCAACCCAGTTGATGTGGTGGGGAATATCCTCTTCTCCAATATCGTCCAGTGAGGATTCCCAAGGTTGCTCTGGTTCGAGCTCTGCCAGCTCCTCGTCATTGCCGATTTCGATGTCGAGGGCTTGGACTTTCTGTGCCATGCTGGAGACTTTGCATGATTCAGGACATCTGGTGAACTTCCAATTGCCTTTTGCCCAGTCGATTTCTGGGTTATGCCGGTGTAGGAACTTGTACCCTATATACATGTCTTTGTCGTGCAAATCCGTCACGAGCAAGTACTGGGTATGTTTGTGTGTTCCAATTTCCAAGTAGGCTCGCAGGGCGTGAGTGATTCGTCCTGCTTTATTGATCGTTCCATCCGCATTTTTTACTTCATACGGATTTGCCAACTTAATAGTTACCAGATTGTTCTTTTCGACGAAGCTGTGATTGATGAAACTCGTCGTGGCACCTGAATCAACCAGGGCTTCTGCCTGCGCTTTTTTACCATACACCCACAGAGTAATAGGAAGTTTGAACGATAAAGATTTATTACGCGAGACGTTCAATACATCGATAACAATTACTCTATCTACATCCAGTGTAGACTCGGCCGTGGGTACATGATCAGCGTTATTAACCTGTAGGACGCAGGGATCCACTACAGGTCGTTGAGAAAATCCACTTTCCGGTCAGACGATTTCGCGTATTTAGCAGCTCGGGCCCTCATACGTGCACGCCTAGCTTCCCGCTCATCAACGGGTTCCTGGGGGGGAGTCTGTTTCAACTCCTTCTCGTCTTCCTCCGTCCATTCGTGGATATGGGCCGCATTGATGACGACTTCGTCGTCGGCCTCGAGTCCCGCGATCTCCTTCTCTAATTCGGCCATTCTGGCCTTTGCTTGATTGAAGGAGTTTTTCTTGGCGGCGATTGCCGCTGCGTTCTTGCCTTTTCCTTGATTATTACTCCCCCGCTCGAGGAGGAGGCCTTGCCGTTGTTGTTGTTACCGGAGGACTGTTGCGGCTTCTGGTCTTTGAGCGAGAAGCAGTCCGAAGTGACGTGCGTTTTAGCATGCGCGAACTTCTTCAGCTCAGTGCAAATGGCGCAGGGAGTTGAAACCTTCTTGGCTTCTTGTGAATTCGCCTGTTGTTTCCCCTTGCCTTTGCCCTTGCCCGTTTGAGCCACGCTGATGTCCATAGCGTTCGGGTCCGGTG
The DNA here is from genome assembly GCA_001910725.1 of Phanerodontia chrysosporium. NCBI lineage: Eukaryota > Fungi > Basidiomycota > Agaricomycetes > Polyporales > Phanerochaetaceae > Phanerodontia > Phanerodontia chrysosporium. The sequence continues at coordinate 107,423 of MJGA01000044.1, forward strand.
TAGAACCCGAGCCGTGCGAGTTTCCCTTGCTGAAGATGTGCGTCGCTGCGCGGTCGGGGTAGAGTTCCTTGTATGCCTCAACGAGATACGTCATGAATTCCGACGCGGTTGTAGGCCAACTCGAGCGACCGCGACCCAGCACGAAGATGCCCAGCTTCTCCTCGACGTTGTCGTACAGCTTGTTAATCATATGCGCATCCGTGAATGGCTTGCTGCTGTTGTCGAGGAGTACCTTGAAGCGAACCGAGTAGTCGATGATGTCCTTCTGAAGGGCCGACTTGTCGTTGAGTAGCTTCTCGAGGTCCTTCGTTGCCGTGCGCGTAACATCCTTTTGACCGTATACCGTCTGGAGACTAGCCCAGAAGCTGTCGACCGAGCCCATGTCCTCGCCCTTGGCGTTCTTGTCCAACAGTGGTTGCATCAGCTTCAGGGCTGGTTCACGCAACAGGGACAACGCATTGACTATGCGCTGTTTGTCCGTCGTGATGCCCTGGGTGCTGTTCCAAAGTTCGACCAGATTTTTCCATTCCTCAAACTTCGTCGTGTTCTTCTCGCCTGAGAAGAGCGGCGGTTGGGCGGACTTGGGGCGAGCAGGTGCGCCACCTCCTGAACCGATACCGGCTGGGAGGGCGTTCAACTGTTTGATCGCATTGTCTGCGATCCCCTTGACGCTTTCCAGCGTGGCTTCCTGGACATAGGTGATTTTCTGGGTTTCGACCAGCTCTTCGCGGACTTCGTCCACCTTCTCCAGAATCGTCGTCATAGCCCCGTTAAAAATATTGAGGAACCCATCGAATAGGTGCCTCACGTGGGCCTCATTCTGACGGGAGGCTTCGACAACCCCCGCGTAGATCGATTCTTGAATGAAAATTCTTTGGTTCTGCGATATCTCCTCTGGTGCTGCGACCGAGGAGATTGCCTGAACCGTGGTCTCGTGAGAGAGCTGGATATTGTCCGAGGACAAGTTGATTTCGGTCCAGTTGATTTGAGCGATTTGATCAGCGTCAGCCATTGTTTCTTAGTCAAAAGGTATGTTAGTACAAATTCTTTCCACTTTTACAGTTGGAAAGTAAGGAAAACTCTTATGTATCACACAGAAGTTCAGTGTCAGGTGGAGTTTTTATTACATCGGGTTACAGGTGGATTTAGTATTCGAATGAGATATTGAGAGCGACGAGCTCCCTTGCGATCTCTACATATCGAGTACTAAAATTTTCGAAGGATACATATTTTATTTTCTTCAGATCCCTCGTAATCCACCTGTAATGCTTTCCCTTCAACTTCTTTCTCCCCTTGTTCTCGTCGAAGTGGTCGTATAAGTCTTCGAAGTCGACGAGCAACTTCGAGACCTCGTCGCCTAGCTCCTTGTCGACCTTGTCGATGTCGACGAGGTGGTCGCTGAGCGGTACCAAACGAAGGTTTACCGCGTTGAACAAGTTCATCATCTCTTTTGTTCGATCGATGATGTGCGACTTCTGCATACGACCTGCTTCTTTCGGGACCTTGCCTTGCATGTCGCCGTCGTTCCCGTATGTCTCCTCGACCTCTTCTTGAGACAGGTGCTGAGGGGGGCCCAGGCGACTCAGGAGTGAGGGAGCCGGATTCGAAATCCGGTCCTCGAGACGCTTGCGCGCCTTCATCTCCATGATGAGCCTGGAGGCCTGTTCGAGCGCCCAGAGGCGTTCCTCGAACTCCTCGTTGATGCGATCCTGCTCGGCCTTCGGGACGGGGCGGGTGACGGTGCGACGGTTACGCTCGCGCTGGAGGAGATACTTCTCGCGCTGTTTGGGGCGCTCGATCTCGGCCAGCTTCTCCTTGACCTCCTCGTAGACCTTTTCTTGGGTCTCCTTGCGAAGCGAGATGCGCTCGGCGAGGGAGGGATAGGGGGCGGCGGCGTTGCGGGCAATGATGGTCTTGTTGTAGAACTTCATTTCTGTGTGATAACATAATCAACCAGCGTCCTTTTACAGGTACGACTTATGGGAAGGAAAAGTGCTCAGAAAATGAGGGTTACCAGCCCTCTCTTGCTGCGGTTCGAATCTTGATGCGCGCGCATTCGTGGGTAGAGTCGTTTACGGCATGCCATTATCTCTCTGCACATGCGCGATGGGGGAGTTTCAGATCTCAGTCGGGTTTCCACACCCGCTGCAAATGGTTTGTCGTGCCTTACAGCTACGATCTCCACGGACTTCCTGGATGCTAGCGTCTTACCGCTTGTCATCCAGTACTGGGGATGCGGCCACCTTGCGGTGGACTCAACACCCCACGCGTCGCGTGGCCACTTACGCCTGTGGATCGGCAAGAAGATTCCCATGCTGTATTGCACAGCCCGCCCACATGGTCGCACTCCTGGCGCCACGTGTCCAACGGTGGGTCTCAACATGTCAAGCCCCTTGTCAGGTGGCCCAACGTATCCCCCAGATCCCAAGTCGTTTAGGTCTCCGGACAGGCCGAGCACAGCATCGCCTATTACAGGTCGATGTGCGCTTCGAACCCGCCTACACAAACATCACTCGCGATAATTCGTCGAGTAATGCCCATGCGACCCCATGGTCAACGACGTACAGCCCCCTTTTACAGGTGGACCTCAGTCGCTGGCCCCACGAATGAAGAACTACCCCTATTACAGGTGGTAGCCGCGCATCGAAGAAGCGAACCTGCGAACGCAAGATTATAAGTGGTAAAAGGTGCCGACGTCGCCAGCAACGACGTCGAGCACACTGCGCACGACGATCAAGCCCTTAAGGCCGACGTCGACGCGAAGGGGTATAGCATCATCTAAATGTCAAAGTAAACCCCGCTACTTACCTTAGTAGCTTAGTTGGGGGAACTTGACTGCGAGTGGGTGCGAGTGAAGTAGTTGGTAGACGAGGTAGATGATGCTGGGGACTTAAGCCCAGCAGAGCCCGGTATATATACATGAAGGGGAGGACCCCTGGTACTACCCGAGACCCCTGATACTGCCCATCACATGCACGATGGCGTGATGATGGTGCGATACTTGCCAAGACACTCCGGGCTCGGTGAAGTCTAAAGCCGAGTACCGGATGTGTCCGGAACCTTCTACGCTATTCTAGAATACACTACCCGGACCCTGGGTCCGGCTACCTACTATACCCTTGTACCGGAGCGTCTACATCATAGATAAGATAAAGATAAGATCCTCACATGACTCTGAGTCCATTTCCAGCACGTGACCAACACGTGACCGCGTTCTGATGCGTGCCTGTCCTAACCCTAGTCCATAACCCTAACCCCTGGCGCCTACTGGGCGCTTACAAGAATAAAACCGTAGGGAATTAGAAAACTGTGACAGATGCCTGCTGCTTTGAACTTCGGTAGGTGTGCTATTACATCTGAGACCATGGCTGTGGTTATAGTCGGCATTGTGAAGAGCGGTGGCGGTAACTCAGCTGGGATTGGGATCTCCTCGTCATCGTCCTGTGATGGGAAGAAGGCGGCGTGTAGGAGCTCGCTCTTCTCGATGTTCGTGTTGACCAGTTCTGGAGCCCCGTTCGGCATTGGTCGCTGCAGTGGAGGGATGCGGGTGCGGCTACCGTCCGAGGCACCTCCCTTGATGTATTTTGAGAAGTTCCAGATTGTCGACTCGTCTACGCCTTCCAAATAGGCCTCCCAGTGTTCGCGTTTCGCCTGTTGTATGTGATCGCCGTATCAGTTCCGTGCTGTACGGTACTCTTGGTGTGCCGGGTGATTCGCATCGCTGCGGTTGCGGTACGAGTGTCTTTCCAGCCGTTGGACAAGCTTGCGCTCGTTTGAGAGTTCTTTTGACCACCAGTGCTTCGTGAATGGTGTCTTGGTCTGTTTGGGGACGACTAGCGCTCGGACTGCATAGAGTACGTTGATGACGGTGTCGACTGTGGCTTCGAGCTCTTCTTTCGATGTAATCGGACCTGTTGGCAGTGCGCACTCCTCAAGCTCTGTTTGTAAAGCAGTATAGAACGTACCCGGGTCTGTTCCTCGCCAATTCCATCGGGCTCGTTCTAGGTTCGGCGGTGGGAGATCCAGTGTGAGGACCGTCAGGATAGGGTAGTGGTCGCATTTCGGCGGGCGCTTTTCGGGGAGGGTGGTGCAGGATATGAAAGAGTCTGCTAGTTGGTCTGAGGCAAAGACGTTGTCTGGGCGTGTGTGATTTCCGCTCCCGTGGGCTCGTAGGGTGGGGATATCTGCTGGGAGGAGTTGGAACAGTCCGTGTTCAGTCATCAAGTCTATGATCGGCTGTGCGGCATCGAGGAAAGGTCGGGTGAGTAGATGTGTGTTGCGGGCGAGCTCCCAGAACGGGTGGTGGCGGTTGAAGTCCCCCGCGACGAAGAGAGACAGTTCAGGTTCGTGATGTTTGTCTGCGTGACGTAGGTCGTGCTGTCGTTGAAGGTGTGTGATGTGGGTGCGGAGGGTGTGGATGGTGCGATCATGATGTTGGTCGTTGTAGACGTTGTAGATGAAGAGGGGACCTCGCGGGTTAGGGTTTGGGGGGCGCGAGACGCGAGCGTAGCGAGCGGCGAGCGCGGAATGCTTCACAGGAAAACCGAAGGCAGCCGACACTGATGTGTCGCGCTGAGCTTTCGTCGTGAAGACTCATCAGCGGTTTCCTACTGGGATATATACCCCTTGCAACCGCCAGGCCCGAAGGGACTGGCGGGCCGACGAGAGGCGAAATGTCGCTCGTCGGCTGTAATGCGATTGGTGCGGAGAAAAGTCTCCCCGAGGTCGGGAGCAACGAATCCCCTTAAGGGACTCTTTCTCGGCAAAAGTACGAAGGTTTTGTATGTACAGATCATGCGGAAGGGGCCAACAACACCCCAACGAGCAGCGGACTACCGAAAAGTCACCTTTCGAAGTCTCGAGATCTCGATCTGATTGGATCAATGCCACAAAGTGCCCGGACGAAGTCCGGCACGCAGCCACCCCGGCGAAAGTCTCCCGAACCTAGCGGAGTCAGTTCGGAGCCGACCCGGATTCGGGCCGGTTATTAACATGCGCATCGAATCCAGAGTTAACCGCAGCCCTGGGCCGAAGATCACATGATCACAAACGCTATTAGCAGCCACGAGACGAACACGTGGGACACGTGCGCGGCCATCACGGCGATCACCGAAGCGTCCACGCCACGAAGGCGGGCGCTCACTGCATCCATTAAATAATGACGCTGTACAACAAAATACTCTATAACTGCTGGCTGTACCGTTCAACGGGTACAACTCCGCTCCAGGGGGTTTAGGCCTGTGAGGGAGACGCTAATGAATACTTAGGCTTAGGGCTTAGGTTAGGGGTTTTGGGTTTGAACCAAAGTGTATGCCGCTAAGTAAATATCCTCTGACCATTACGGCCAGCAGTTATCGAATCGCATTATATGGGAAAATCGACTGTGGGTTCAGGGTTCTAGGTGGGTTATAGGTTGGACCACTTTTTGGTAGTGGGGTTTTGGGGGTACATAACTGGAACTGGCGCGGGAAAGGGGTACAATTTGGGGGTACCCAAGAATCAAGGGTGAACCCAGGGCAAGGTACATAGGAGGTACAAGTAAGGTACAATAAGGGTACAATAAGGGTACAATAAGGGTACATGAAGAGTACAAGTAAGGTATAGGTAAGGTACAAAGGGGTACAAGGAAGGTATAGGTAAGGTTCAAGGGGGTACTAGAAGGGTAACAAGAGGGTACAAGGGGGTACTAGAAGGGTAACAAGAGGGTACAAGGGGGTACTAGAAGGGTAACAAGAGGGTACAAGAGGGTACTAGAAGGGTAACAAGAGGGTACAAGGGGGTACTAAAAAGGTAACAAGAGGGTACAAGGGGGTACTAGAAGGGTAACAAGAGGGTACAAGAGGGTACTAGAAGGGTAACAAGAGGGTACAAGGGGGTACTAGAAGGGTAACAAGAGGGTACAAGAGGATACCAGCAGGGTAACAAGAGGGTATGGATAGGGTCCAGGTAAGGCTCCAAGAGTTCGCGGAAGGTATAAGGGGTTTGGATAGTGTTAAATATACATGACCTCCCCGCGCGTGTTTCGAAACACGCGCGGAGAGTACAGCGTATCCTGTGGTGTTGGTTGGTAGAGGGTACAAAGAGGGTACAAAGAGGTCCAAGGTCTTGAAAAGGACACTACGCTACACGTCATCTCGATCCGCGCGTGTTTCGAAACACGCGCGGATGGGCGCCTTGTTTGATATGATCCGATTTGGATGTCCGACAAGCCCCATATCTGGGCATACAAATTATTAATATTATATTCTCATCAATTGATACATCCAAAACGGGACATATGCCATCGATCGATGGATCAAGGCTCCCTCGTCGATGTCGCCTCTCGCTCTCTACCTTCACCAACACACCAGCAGACCCTAAATATACTGTTTGTGAGTGCAGTGCAAATTGATCTTACTACTAAGTTACTCACTGTGATGTTAGTTTGCTTAGAAATGGCCCCCAAACAGTCAGCTAAAAGCTCTGTTTTGAAAAAGGCGATCAAGCTGGCCAAGGCCAACCCTGCCAGTGATCCCAAGGCGCTGCTCACTTCGCTTGCCAAACAGGGGACTGCAAAGTCCTCGGATGCGAATGCTAAGGCGTCTGGGAGCCAGCACACTGCGCAGGCGGACGCTGCGGACCCAGAGATTGCTGTTCTGAGCGAGGAGAGCGAGAAGAGCGAAGGAGAGGAGGATGCAGAGCAGGCCTCAAAGGGAAAGGGGAAGGAGAAGGCAACGGACGAGGATGTTTGGGTAGACGAAGTCCTCACTCCCGAGGAACAATACGTACGTGCTACATTGAACTAAAGCAGCGAGGTATATTAAATATAGATCGTATTCAGTCGAAGGAGCTCATGGAGGTCATGAACGAGCTATCCAAGCTCCCCGAGGACAAGAACATCGTCGACCCGCACGTCATTGTGAAGATGCGGGTGAACATTCACGCGGCGTTCCTCGGATACGCTCGCGTTAACTGGATCGCACCTGAGTCAGTCCGCGCCGAGTTCGGCATGTGGGTCAGGCGTTTGGTTCACAGAGTCGGTGTCTCGAACCTGGTGAGGAAGTTCGATGAGGAAGAGATTCGACGCGTCGACTTGGAGACGATGTTCAAGATCCCGCTGAGCCCGGCGACGGACCTCAAACCGGACGCGGGCGAGCGACTCCAGCGGTGCGCGAGCTTCGCAGCACTGCAGAAGCTCGACATCGTCAAGGCGTCGGAAGAAGACTGGCCTACTCTGGACTCGCTGCTGAAGGACGGAACGAAGTACGTTGCTGTCTCTGGTGGACAGCATCGTCTCGCCGCGCTTCGGGAGTACATGAAGATTCTGAACGTTCGGCTCGTTCAAGGCGCGGCTCAGATTCATGCGTTGCGCGCAGAGGCCGAGCGGCTGAAGCCGCTGGTCGAGAAGGAGAAACTCGACGGCCCGCAGGATACCAGCACCCTCCTGTACGCTCGTGAGTACAAAGTCGTGCTTGACGACTTGGAGAGGGTGACTGCGCAGACGCGGAAGTGGGCACAGATCCAGAAGGCAAGCGGATGGTGGCTCGTCGCGATTTACGACTTTGGTGAGTGGCGAATTACTGGTAAATGCTATCAACGAAGCTGACGGACGAGTTACGACTTGACAGACAAGCTGACCTCGGACGATCTCTACGAGATGGCGAGGAACTTCCGGGAGATGGTGCGCGGAGAGACTCCTGAGGAGTTTCTAGAGATGATCCTGGGGCTCCTCGGCATCGAACTGGATAAGCTCCTCTACGGCGACGAGAAGAACGACGCGAGCAAGCTGGTGAGTATCGCGGTGAAGAATCTGGCAACGACGGCGACCTCGATGAAGGACGCGAACGCACCTCCGGCGGAAGCTGAGAAACTCAGCATGGACGCCGAGGAGGCAGACGCGAATGCGGGTGGCGCAAACGAGGACGCATCTGCGCCCGAGACCTCGACGAAGCAGACGAAGGCGGCCGCAAAGGCCGCTGCTCAGGCTGCGAAGACTGCAGCAAAGGCCGCGAAGGCCGCGAAGGCCGGCAAGGCTGCGAAGGGCGCGAAGAAGGACACGACTGAGATTGTCGACGCCGCGACAGCCATGGCCGAGGTTGCGAAGCAGCAACTGGGTCAGCCGCGAAAATCGGCGGCGGTGACTGCGCTGCTTCGCTCGGCGCATTCGCTCAGCCTGTTGGTTCGCATCGCACATGCGAAGGACGGGCTGGCGAAGCACGCGATCTGGAAGGTGAACTTGTTGCAGAAGCATTTGCTGGACGTGTACGGTGCGGTAAGTTCGCTCGCGCTCGCGCGAGGCTTGGCTTGACGTGCATGGGGCGTTGCTGATTTCTTTGGAACACAGCTTGCGTCGACGATCGTGGGGACGCTCTGGGTGCATTTCGATGCGATGGGGCGGGTCGTCAAGGACTGCCCTGACATCAGCACTCTGGACAACAGCATCGGCAACTGGACCCAGCAGGGTGCTTCGGAAGTCCCTGAAGTGGTCGCGCAGTCGAAGAAAAGCTGGCGCGGAATGTACAAGCTCATGCTGGGGAACAAGACGGAACGCCCTTCGTACGAAATACTCCCTGACATCATGGCCTTGGCGGACGAGGCGTACATGCATGCTTTCAAGACCGACAAGAAGCGCGTCGAGCTGGCGGACGTCGCGTTGTTGCTGACGAACAAGACTCTGCGCAACAACGACGATCAGGCCCTCGTCCAGCATGCCCTGGAGATGTACCTGACGAAGCTGCGCGAGCTCGTCTCTGCGAAGTGCGAGAGCGTGAAGGCGGACGACAGTGCGTCGCAGCACTCGAAGGATCTCTGGGCGCAGGTCGAGGCGAAAGCCGTCGTCTTTGTGCTCTCTGGGCAGCAATGCCACGAGAACTTTGGGCCGATGCCGCTTTCCAGCCTCACGTTCGTCATGGACACGTTCCGTCGCTTGGAGTTTTGCAAGGACGCTTTATCTGAGGTGAGTACGACATTATTTTTCTTCGTGTAGAGTTTGGGTGCGATTCCCCGCGCGTGTTTCGAAACACGCGCGGGAGATTATGCAGTTTCGAGGCACCGTTCAAAAACGGCCATTCATCCGCGCGTGTTTCGAAACATGCGCGGATGAGCACGCCGTTTTGGACCCAAGGCTTCGTTCTTGTCGTTCGAGCCCACTAGGGCGAGAATGGGGTGGTTCCCCGCGCGTGTTTCGAAACACGCGCGGTGACTTGGCCGATTTACGTGCATGGTCCCCTTTCGAGCGTGTATGTCAGTTTTAAAGCGATTAACTGACACAACCATATTTGCAGATTCTTCCCTTCTTTGACCGCTCGATACCCTACATCATCACGAAGAACTTCTCCCCGTACATCGCACGCGACTTCTCCGAGGGCGTCATTGCCGCCTTTCGCAACCCGAACTCAAATATCGTCCCTAAATATGTCGACAAGGCAGTGGAAGCGGTGCGTCATATCATTGCTAAGACTATCCGTCGTAGATACACCGTACTTACGCCTCGGTATAGCTGATGTGGATGCTGTACAACGAGGGCCCGCGAACCATCTACTTCATCGAGGACAAGATCAAGACCCTTGTCCCGCCTCGCCTCCTCGCCAAGGCAGAACAGGGCGCAGTCCTGTCAGATGCCTGGTTCAACAGCAACGTCCAGGATATTGACACAGCCCGCACCGATTACAACGCCCGCCGCACCAACCGCACGAACAACCGTACGCTCACGAGCCTGAACGAGCAGCTGAACAAGTTGCCGCGAAGTGGCCGTACTGCTGTCACCCAGCAGAGCGTAAAAGCAGAGACGGCAAAGGGCGGCAAGGGCAAGGGCAAGGGCAAAGCAGCGAACACCACCACCACGACGGCCAAGGGCAAAGGCAAAGGCAAGGCCAAGGCCAAGGGCAAGGCCAGCAAAGCGACCGCAGAGGAAGCTTCCGACAACGCCGCCTACGTCCCCCCCACCACCACCACCGAGCCTAGCGTCCAGACTGTTGAGTCTGCGATGACCTTCGTCGACATCGCGCCTTACCAGGACTGGCTGAACTCTGACACCTTCGACCTCCTCGAGGCCCTGACATCGTACAACACCGAGCGCGAAGCTCTCCAGAACATCGTGAAGCTTTGGATCAAGGACCCCGAGAAGAAGTGGAGTGCACGCCACCAGGCTGTCACGTCAAGCCGGTCGGACGCAGGCCGATGGACACTGCGGTCCCACTACCTTTGGCCTGCGTTCACTGCGAACAGCATGAACGAGCAGATCAGCACATTGTTCCTCGCCATGATTTTCGAGAGCACGCACAGCAAAGTGGTGCTCCCGAAAATCATGGATGATGAGCACATGCTGCAGCTTCGCGCTTCGATCGAGGCCGCGCTCGACCCTTACTCCCAGCCTGCCCTCGTCGCCACCACGAAGTCCGTCCGGATGTTCATCTGGCCGGACGGCGCGCGGTCGGCAGAATCCATCGAGAAGAAGCGCGAGGCTGCCTTACGCGCACGGCGTGAGCGAGCAGCCGCGAGAGCTGCACGGAATACGCGCCTGAAGGGCAAGAAGAAGGCTAACGACTCTGGCGACGTCGAGGACCAGAACGAGGACGAAGACGGCGCGAAGGGCGAGGGCGACGATGAAGACGAGGAAGAGAACGAAGGCGACGAGGACGAGGAAGAAGACGAGGATGACGAGGATGACGAGGACGACGAGGATGACGAGGACGACGAGGACAACGAGGATGACGAGGACGGGGACGAGGACGAGGACGAGGACGACAACAACGAGGACGCGACATCGGCTTCGTCGAGCAGCGACAGTGGGTCTGAGATCTCCGCGTACACCGACGCGGAGGACGAAATCCCGATGCCGTTGGAGATGCTGCGGGCCCTCATCCTCTACCATCGCGACATTCGCACCGAGGTCGCCAAAGTCGAGGTAATCTTCCGACGCCTTCTCTCTGTCTCTGGCGTGTACGCTGTACACCCTGTCACCGGCATGATTGTTGTGAAGACCATCTCGAAGGCGGTCATTCAGGCACTTCAGGCAGCGTGGACGGTAAGTAAAACATTTAATGGATGCCAGTCAAACTGAAGTATTTTATTCAGGTCATCATGGAGAATCTGGAGCGCCAGCGCGAGATCAAGGACAGCCACTTCGACGACTCTGACGCGGACGAGGACGACGACAGTGGCCATAGGAGCAACATGGCCCCAGGCTATTTCAAGATCAAGGGTGCCACGAACATGTTCCCGGCTCCGCTCTCAGGCCTGCGCATCGTCAACGACGTCGACCCGGCTGACCCGATCGATCTCAACGCGCTGCGCGAGGTGGAGGGCCCATCTGACCAGATGCTGGCGAAGCTGCTCCTCATTGCGACGCCTGCTTCGACAGCAGGAGGTGCCAGCCTCGAGGTCCGGCGTAAGCTACGGCAGAGCACGCTGAAGAAGGCCGAGGGTACGAAGCCTTCGGACACGATGGACGTCGACAAGGAGCCTCAGCCTCAGCCCCAGTCTCAGCCCGCGGAAGACAGGATGGTCGTCGATGACGAGGCGCAAGCGACGGACCGAGCAGGTCCTTCGTCGTCGTCATCTGCGAGAGCGAAGACGACGCCTTTGTCGAAGCCACGCACTGTCTCCAAGCGTCCGCGCTCCGTGCCCACGTCGCCTGCGAAAGGTGCTGAGACTGCTGCTGCTGGTGCGCCTGCAGGTACGCGTGCAGGACGCAGCGACTCGGATCTTCGTTCTCCACCACCGAAGAAGCATCGCGCTGCAGACTCCGAGCCCGACTCACCGACGGAAGCCACAGACCAGGTGATGGCGTTCAGGCTCACGCTTGAAGGGGAAGATGAAGAGAGCAACCTGCAAGAGGCCGGCCCGTCTGTCAGTGGTGAAGAACAGGCAGCTCCGTCCGCGTCGCAATCGCGCGATGACACGGTCATGAAGGACGCGCAGGCCTTTGACATGGACGTCGACGACGACGACGCGCGCGGCGAAGATGTCAGTACAGAAGCGGTCCCACCAGTGGGTACACAGGCGACGTACGCAACGAGTGAACACTCGCCGCGTCCATCATGTGAGTATTCTTGATACCAATATTTGCTCGTGGACCGTCTATGTCGAAAACATGACCCCTCTCCGCGCGTGTTTCGAAACACGCGCGGAGAGGAGCATCGTTTGGCCACCACGGTTGGTTTCAGCGAGCATGGTCCCAACCGTGCGTTTCCCCGCGCGTGTTTCGAAACACGCGCGGAGGATACCATGGTTTCACCATATAGTCGTTTTACATAGGCCACTGTGCCCAGAACGTTGGATATCCGCGCGTGTCTCGGATCACGCGCGGAGGGTGACACCACTTCTTGGACAGTTCGGCTTCGACGGCTTCATGCCCCTTCGTTGTCGTTGTCGTCTTCGTGCTTGCTCGATCACACACACAATGACTCAACTGACATGTTATATTCAGCTCTGCCTTCGCCGCTCACGACACAGCCCGCGTCCTCGCAAGTTCCTCAGGACCAGGAGCGCGAGCGCAGCGCAGACAACGTCTTCGATGACCTCGACGCGCCGCAGCTCAAGTCCGTCGACAAGGGCAAAGGCCGTGTGACCACCTCGCCGAATGCTTCACATGGCAGTCCATCCCCATCCCCATCGTCGCCTGCGCCCACACAGAGACAAAGCCCTGTCCCCGATGATGCCCATGCATCCCCCGCACCTCGCACGACATCTCTCGATGGTGCCGCGGATTCCGCGCAGCCCCTCACACCTCTCGGCAACGTCGACGAGGAGGAGGAGGAGGAGGAGGAGGAGGAGGAGGAGGAGGAAGTGCCCCAGAAGAAGAGCAAGGGGCCTCGCAAGGGCAAGAAGACGACGAGCAAGCACCCTGGGAAACGTACCGCCATCACCCCGGCTCAGCGCGTCACTCGCAGCGCTGCTCCACATGGCTCTGTCCCAGACGAGTCCGCTGACGCAGAGGACGATGCCCCTCCATCGCGTGCTCCAATCGTCGTTCGCAACAAGCCAGAGAAGGGCAAGGCCACTAGGTATGAAGTTCTTTAGTCGCTCGCTTCGCCTGCTGCCTCTCTTGTCTCTCGTCGCGCTCGTGCCCTCGCTCGTCTTCCTTCGCGCACTCGGCTGTCGTTCATGTCGTATCCACCTGTATTATGTCGCTCACCGTAACCCGTCACCCCCTCACGCTTTCGCTTTTCTGTATTGTTACTTTTGTATTAGTATCTCGTAATCTATGCTGCATACCGCTCTGCCTCGTCCTCCCGGCTGTCCGCTTTGCCTTTGGTTTGCCACCTATTCGCACTTCCAGGCACATCAAGTAAGTATGAATAATCCACGCCTCAAAGACTCAAGGCTTTGCTTTACCTGTCCTGCACATCACCGCTCTCATACAGCATTCTGTAGATCCCTGTCTGGTGTTTCTGTGCAGGCATACTCTCCTAACAACTGCTCAGTGCGTGCAGGTCACTCCCCTAATTTGACTTGCCATTGAACAAAGAAAAGGAAAAGGAAAAGGAAAAGGAAAAGGAAAAGGAAAAGGAAAAGGAAAAGAAAGTATTAGAACTGGTTGGTGCAACACATTCATTGACTTATCACTTACTTTCACCCTTCGCATGCAGTTGCAATGGCCTTCCAAGCCTACTGTACCTCCTCGTGTCGTTCTCTTGCACTCGACGACATCATTCCTTCCACTGCGCTGCGCTCGAGGTGCGGTTCTTTCTCTCGTTCGTGTTCAGCCCTCACGTACCCGGCACGCGTACCTCCTTCCTGATCCCCACATTCTCCGGTTGCCATGCGCTCCACGGCTCCTAAGGGCCGTACCTACGTCTTGATCCGTTTTACCTCACGGAGATTTACCCTGAATCTAACTTTATACGCTAATCACTTTTCGCTCTCGATCGCCAGGCGTTATTCCTCGCTAATCATGTCAAATTCCTCCATCCAGGCTGCCTCATCGGGCATCCCTGCCGAATATCGCTACCACGTTTTGTCGCGAATTGTTCCTCAGCATCCTCGCCCAGCCGGATCTTTCACCGTTCACTACCACACGGTTGCCCTCACGCTTCTCCTCAGAGTCTCTCTACCCATTCGCCACTCAGCCCACTAGTCCTATCTTGCTACTATGCCTGTTCAACACCGTGTTCTTCAACCACAGCTTGCTCCTGCTGCTCTTGGACACGCTAGAGCAAACACAACCCGCCTGGACGAAATCTTCCTTGACGAGTGAGTTATTGCATTTCATCTCACAGTTCGCCTGAATTTATTCCAATAACAGGGTTATGAGGGCCTCTAGGATGCACTAGGATGCACCTCAAGCACTGCTACCTGCAGCCAAGCGCCCAATTCTGGTGCTAGGTGCCTAGCCCCTTGGCAGTAGACCGTTCACTGGCACAGTGCATTCTAGCAAGGATTTCAGCTGCAAAGTGTTGCAGCACGCTTGCTTGCATGCTCAAGGCCTTGGCTAGCCACGGCCGTTTATGGCCGTGTGCTAGCCCTGTGTCTTTTAGCTGCATGCAAAAGAGAGCAATATACTTCGCAGCTGAAATCCTTGCTAGGACACCACACTATTAGCATGGCTGCCACTGGCAACCACCTGTCAGGACTACAAAACCAACCCTAGCATAGGGGCGAGTGACTGTTGTCAGCATTTTGCCTGCCACTGGCAACCACCCGTTCAGAGCAGCCAGAAACCCCAAAATGTGCAAGTGAGTGTGCTGCACACCTTGCAGGTGAATTCCTTGAGTGAACACACTGCACTGTGCTAGTGTGGGTGCCAGTGGCGACTACCCGTTAAGATCACGAAACCAACCCTAGCATAAAATCAAGTGAATTAGGGTTTTGCTTGACGATTGCGACCACTCGCCCCTAGCAGGATCTTTCGCCTAGGTGGTCGCCACTGGCGACTGGCTTTCGTGACAGAGTGTGAACCTATATCTAGGGGTAAACTGAGCACAGCATCGTGCCGGCTGCCACTGGCAACCGATGTTGACTGAGCACTTTATGATTCAACGGAACAAGATCACACTATAGATGTCAGAACAGAGCAAGTCGCCAGTGGCAACCTACATGTTTCACACATGCACAAACCCAAGCATAGGGTTGCATTGAGCATGGTGTGCCGGTTGTCAATGGCGGCTGGAATTGTTGTTACTAGACTGTGCTTTCAATACGCTGAGATCAGGTCATCCACGCCAAGTGGGGCATCACTGGCAACAACCACATGGGAGAGCGGTCTCATACACGGAGAAAACCTCCATGCCTTTCGTTGTTGAGAGAACGTGGGCTTGTCAGTCGCCACTGGCGACGAGAGATGCTCAAGCGAGCGAGTTAGTTAGTCAGTTACCTCTGGCAACCAGAATTAGCATGTAGCCAACTCTAGCATAGGGTTAGGTGGCTGTTGGCATTATGCTTGCCAGTGGCGACCACTCGTCAAAACCACAAAATTAATCGTGTCCTCAGCAAAAGTCTATGTTGAAGCAGTTGCCACTGGCGGCTGGCTGTAGTGAATTCAACCCAAATATAGGGGTTAGTAGACCGTGACGTGTTGGCTGCCACTGGCGACCAACACTCAAAATAACTTATAACAGGGTTACCCGATAGCGGCTTGCTGACTGTATACTTGTCAAACTTGCCCTTACAGCCTGCTTCTGAACTTGCTTCATTCTCAAATCTGTGGTGTTGTTTGGAAGCCGTGCCATGGGTAGCACGATTGACTTGACTTGGTCAGGCAGATCGCCAATGGCGACCGACAAGTTCCACACATGCACAAACCCAAGCTTAGGGTTATTACATTGAGCACGATATGCTGGCTGCCAGTGGCGACCCATGTTGTTGCTAGAGTGAGTGGTTAAGGTGAGTAGTTACAATACGGATCGATCACAAGCAGGATCGACGTAGTTTACAATGCAAATGTTACCCTGGGCCATCTGGTGAGCTGCGTTGGGTGCCTGTCGGTCGCCAGTGGCGACCGGCTCGACTGAGCATTGCTCCGAGGTGCTAAATGTGGTCACCACTGGCAGTTGGACACTTATCCAACAGAACTGCACAGGTCTATCACAGGTTTGGAATCAAAATCAATCAGTCCTTTACAATGGAAAATATATACACACATAACCAAGAAGTCGACAGCATGTCCAGGCAGGGGAGATAAAATCCAAGTCCACTTCGCACTCGAGTCTGCCCCCTGAAGTTGGAACATTGTGAAGATTTCTTCACCACTACTCACCAAGCTCATTATGCAAGAAGTTCACGTTTCTGCACTTCTAAGCTTAACTGCAGATATCAACTGATCCCTGTTCTTTGCATGCAAATATGTCAGTTTTTAAAAAAAAAAAACTAATTGAATTCTGCCTTTCTCTTCCGCATTCTCCACCCACATTCTCCACCTTTGAGGCTGCACGCATTTCATTGGTAGATAGAAAAGTGAATGCTTATTGGATACTACTTGTAATATAACACAAAAACAACGTCCACGACCTGCCGGGCAAAGGTGACCTGCGAAAAACCAACCAGCTGACATATACGAGGGAGGGAGGGGAGGAATATGCGGACGGATGTCAGTGGAGGCGACGCTGCAGGTGACAAGCCTCTTTAGCAAGTCGGGTTTCCCCGTTTGCGGGTTCTGGCGGAGATCGGCTCGGCGGAGTCACGCGACGACGAAGCGAACGGCTGGGAAGGTGTCTTTTTGGTCCTGGGCTTCGCCTGTTCTGCTTTCTTGGGATCGCGGCGAGGCTTCTTGACCGGCGGACGCGCTGGACTTGGGCTCCGCTGGGAGGGAGGCAGTGAACTCAACGGAGAGTAGTCACGAATAGAACTCGTGACACGTCGGCGCGGAGCTAGTTGGACCAATGAGTACGCTGGTCACGTAGATCGCGTAACAACTCACAGGCCATGTTCGAGAACTGCTGCTGGAGCTCATCCATGTTCACATCAGGGTCAACCGGAGGAGGAGTCGAGGGTTCGTTCTCATCCTCATCCATGCGATCCCCTTGACGTGGCTCCTGCTCGTCATCCCCGTCCTCGTCGTCGTTGCTGTAACTCGGCTGACGTGGCTCATCCTCATTGTCGCTGGGATCAAGCTGGTCTTGCTCGTCACCCTGATTGTCGGAGGGTATGGTACCGGCAGAGATTGAGTTCGACGGCTCCGTGGGGTCGATATCCATGTCTTCAGGCTCCAGAGGCGGTGCGACAGTGGAGTTGCGCCCGGACTTCTGCTTCCGCCTTGGGGGAACGACTCGCCATTCTCCGCCCTCCTCCGATTCAGGACCAGGCGACGGAGCTGGATCGTTGTCCACGTTCGGCTCGGTCTCAGTCTCCTGAGCCTTGCCCTTGCCCTTGCCTTTACCTTTGCTCTTGCCCTTGCCCTTGCCTTTGCCCTTGCCCTTGCCGGAGCTCGTTGCCTCGCTGTCACGTCGAGCGGTATCGGGAACCTCGTCGTCGTCGTTGTCGTGGTCATTGTCCGAAGTTGAGCCATGGTCGAAGTCGATCTCGTTCTCCCGGTGACCCGCTTGGGCGTTGAGGGATTTCGCTGTTCAAAGCATTCGTTAGGATATGTTACAAGTGTGTGAATTCCACCAATAGGCTTACCGACGACTGGCGTAATGACCGGCTTGAACAACATCTCTTGCATGCGAGCCTTACCGAACGCGATGTTGGCGATGGACCGTTCGCCGACGTCAAGTGCAAGGGGCCGGTAGAGGATGACCTGCTTCGCCTGAGGCGGACGCCAGACACGACCAGTCAGCTGCCGATCTTCTTGAGCGGACCACATAGGGGACTGAGATGCGGAGAAGTAAGCGATGAGGATGCTACACGCAAAAGCAGAGGCACATACCTTGAGGATGACGATGTTTGCGCAGTCAATGTTCAGCCCAGACTGACCGACACCCGAGACGACGAGGACGAGAGGTTCCTTGGACTCGCGGAATTCCTTGAGCACTCGAGCTCGCTTGGTCGGGGAAACCTTGCCAGAGATGAAGAGCGACTTGATGCCCTCCAAGTTAAAGACCTGAATGTGTCACAGGGCATAGTCAGTGCGTGTATCGGTCAGTGGCAAGCTAATCAACTCACCCTTTTGACCATCTCGTGGTGCGACGTGAACGACTCGTAGAGGATGACCTTGTCGACAGCGTGGATTTTGTCGAGCCAAAACTGAAGTTCCGTGGACGGGGAGAACTCCGCGCCTGATGCCTTCGCGTTCTGGTACTCTTCGTACTCCTGAGCTAGCTGGGGATCGTCCGGTGGTGGATGAGAGTACGGTTCACCAGGTACGAGGTCGTTGGTCCAAGCCTGCCACTCTGGATCATCCTCGTCAATGTCGACGAACCGATCACCTCCAGGGCATTTGTTCACCAGGGGCGGGAGACTGGGCTTGGAGAAGTGGTACTTCAGGATCTTGATCACAGCCTGGAGTTTCGTAGCCGGTTGTTCCCTCCACTCCTCCAGCGACGCCGGACCTCTCCACAGCTTGTCCTGCAAGAACTTGACGTGATCGAGGACAATACGTGACAGCAAGTAGAATCGCTGAAAACAGCAGTCAGCGCAATTATCGGAGCAGAGCTTGTGGAAGCAGGGCGGTCACCGGAGGTGACCACCATTGAGCCTCGTACTCACATTTGACGGAAATCCCGGAGGCACGTCGGGTTCGTAGTCGTCGTTGTGCATCATCGTGTCCAGAGCCTTAGCTTCGTGATCTTCAAGCTTGAGATAGATGTCGACGGAGATGGGCTCCGGTGCATGCCAGACCGAGCGGCCCTCGTGGTCCTTGCTATAGACCGTACGCCGCAACGCTCTCCCTGCGAACCATTTCTGGACTACGGCACAAAGCTCCTTGGAGACCTCCACGAGCTTTTGGCTGTTCTCCATGTCTTCTCCGCGCAACGCTCGAGCCCGATGGAAGTCCATAGAGTCCGCCTTCGCCTTGTCTTCACTCTTGGCCTTGCGGAGACGCATCCCCCAGTCCTTCTTGATGTCTTCCGTGACGTGGAATCCTTGCTTGTTGAGCTTGGCGAGGGTGAGTGCGTTCTGAATCCATGCTGAGTACTACAAGTCCACAGAGTCTGGAGGAGGCTTACCAGGTAATTCGTGACGATCGGTGTTGCAGATGCCGTGATAGTGAGCTCCGAACGCTCGACGAAATAGACGAGGGCTTGCAGCCGTGGACCGAAATTCCGCACCTCGTGGACCTCGTCGATGACAATGACGCTGGGCTTGATCTGGTGGTACAGAGTCGTCTTCGCGCGCTGCGACATGCTGAGTTCGCCTTTCCCGTTGAGCCCAACGTCAGCATCAGCCCAGACTGCCTGGCGCGTGAATTGTCAGTGACAGAGTTGCTATCAATAGTGCTCAACACACCGTCCGTGTCGTGAGGATAATCCGGCGGTAAGCCGGCATGCGACTGGCGGAGTAAACACGCGTCCAGAAGGCCTTCCGATTGTTCATGTCGAATTTACCGGTGTAGGTGAAGAGGTCGGCCGTTCCGGGCTTCAGCCAGCGATTGAGCTCTTCCTTCCATTGACTCAGAAGTGAAGGCGGGACGACGATAAGAGCTGGACGATTGGGGTCCAGGAGGTGGTCCTTGTCGACATTGGCTGCGAAGTGGTAAGGACGGGTAATGCGAGGTGGTCGCCAGTGGCGACCGCTGCTCGAGGGGGGCTCTGCACCACCAAGTTGGTGGGGTAACAAACTCATCCACCCCGATGCGTGCTTTGTCTGCGAGTGGTCGCCACTGGCGACCACTCTGCGGCAGGACTCTGCACTGCGAAGTTGGTGGAGTAGCAACTCCGCACCCACTCCGCCAAACGCTCCCCCCCGCGCATGGCCGCCAATGGCGACTGTTGGAGTGATTGCATCCACTCACCAAATTTTCCGGGATACCGATGATTCACTTTCATGTTCTCCAACGCCGCAATCCGGTATGCGAGAAGGGCTATCACCTGAAGGGTCTTTCCGACGCCAACCTCATCGAGAAGCAGCATCGCATCGTGCTTGAAAAGTTGTTCGGCGAGGTGGTAGAGCCCAACGATCTGGTGGTACTTCAGGGCTGCAGGACTCTTACGGTCCTCTGGCCAGTCCTTCGAGTTCGTCTCGCTGAACTCGCCATAGGGATCGATGTGGTCGACGAGGGTCGGAAGTTTGCCAGACGGAAAACCAAGGTTCGCCCACATCTCCGAAGGGACCATGCTGCTCGTAACCTGTTCCGAGGTAATATCCCATGCGACGTCGACGTTGGCCGCGTTACCCAATATGTTCTCCTGCGGGGGCTCATACTCGATCCCCTCGAGGGCGGAGGCAATGGCGATCTCGATGGATGTCTTCAGCTCGTTGTCCGTGAGCTGAAAGAGTTGCACGGCGAGGTCTTTGTTGAGTTCTAATACGCTTTAGCCTTGGAAGACAATTTTACAATCCGAGCTCTCAACGTACTAACGCCTTCCTCCGTCTCCAGAGCAGACCGCAGTTCTTCGAGGTACTCTTTCAGCTCCCTCCCGATGACGATGTTCTCCTGACTCGGGACAATGTCGTAAAATTGAACGATATCTGGAGCGTGCTTGCTGATGGTGCGGATTTCCTTGTGTAGCATTGCCGGAGTTAAAGTCCGGGCCTCCTTCTCGAGCTCTAAACGCGCAACCAGAATCAGAATAGCATAGACCTGTTTGAATGCAAGAGAACGTACTGTGCCTTGCCTCCTCGACGACCTTCTCGAGCTTCTTGATCCTGGTAACTCTCCGCTTCATCGCCGATTTCTCCTTGCTGAGGACAACAACGTAGAGGTTCGTGAGCCAATTCAGAATGTCACCACTGCCGCGGAACGGATCAAGGTCGGGATCGAGCAGCCTGCTGCATAACTCCGTGCCATGCCGGTGAACCATCTGGGCGGGCTTGCTCGCCTGGAGAGTTAATAGCACCCACAGCACGAATAAGCACCAGTCACACAATGCCTAAGTTTTGAATGCTTACCGCAAAAGCGACATCCATGGATTCCCTGCGCCTCATGCACCCCTCCATGTTCATCTCGAGCTCGTGGAAGACCTCTGACGCCGTTTGGGTTACCTGCCATTGCGGACGCTCGCTGATTCCCTTATACCATGCCTTGATAAAACCGCTGGCTTCCTTCGCGTCTGCGCCACCCTGCGACCCGAGGCAGTAAGCTTCGCGCTTTTTTCCAGACACCTTTGAAACGCCTGCAATGAAGCGTTTTACGAGCTTCCGCTGTGCTGGAGTGAGGGGCAAAACATCGGGCGAAGGATTGTCGTCCCAAAGTGGGCGTTCGACACCTGTGATTGTTTTCCAAATTGGCATCTCCCAGATTTCAGGGTGGGAGATGAGAATCGTGCGCCAGGTGGCGCCCATCGCAGTCTATGTCAATGTCGTCAGTTGAAGAGGAGTGTTTTCGAGGGCAAAGGGCGTATCCAACTGATCAGAGCATGAGGGTCTTATATGGAGCACAGAGCTGGTTACATTGTCGCAGCGGCAAATGGAAACCCGTATCTGATCACCATCAGATAGCATGGAAGAGCGGAGATCATCAAAACAGGTGTGCAGAGCCAGACGATCAGGGGTTTCCAAACGCCGATCGTCTGCCCCACCCGACTAAAACGCTTGACACCCGAGCAGTGCGCCCAAGTGCTCGCCAGTGGCAACCATGGCGCATAGGAATCCTGGATGTAGTCGGAGTTTGTTTCGCTGCAACGCAGAGAGTGCGGTGCGAGGGTTATAGCAGCTGCGCAATTAGGCGCCCACAGCGTTGGGTGAGCCAATGGGATCGCAGCTCAGGACGTGGCCAATGAGGTCGAGCAAAAATCATCCAACACCTATCTGGCACTCTCCCCCCAGGCACCAGTTCTTAATAGTGAATCAGAATCCCACTAGAAACTCGGTGAATCTGGGCATTAAGTGGGTGACTTCCCATAAGCAACTTAGGGAGTACTGGACGCTTCAGACAACTTTCCCAAGTTTGCATAAGAAAAGCATGACACAGTTGATACGAACCCCACTTCCCAGATGGTAACTCCACTGTTTCCGATCTGCTTTCCGTCTAAAATCTGGAGAAGGGTAAGTACCCTCTTGTTGCCCAAGAAAGGTAAGTGAAGGATACGGGCCTTACTCTTATGGCAACTCCGAGTCAACATCCTGATCGCAGTTCTCCAATGACAGGTTCGGCACATTCGTGTCTAAACGTCACCGCAGTTGGGCTTATCGGTTGGATGCGCGAGCTAGGTGGCTGCGTTGTCACACCCACACAGCCACGCCTCTACTCTAGACACGTAGCTGTCCCCAAATCCTTATGCGAAGTCACCCATTACAGGTCATGACTACTACTACTACAGGAGGCAAAAATCAGGCATTACAGAACAAGAACTGCGGTAACGACAGATCTTCAAAGCTTCGGTAGCTTATCGAACGCCAGAGGTGGAGCCCTGACGACCCTCTGTGTGCGCGTTCCGCTCGCCTTGCCCAAGACTGCACTTGCCTTCCGGGGATGCTTCGATGTGGAGGGCTCATCGCTGTCCTCCTCGATGTCCTCGATGACAGCCTGACCTTTTCCCTTGTCAGCCTTCGTCTTGCGATTGCCTTTGATGGATGTCCCTGCATGCTCCTTGGAAGGCTCGATGCGCATTTTCTTCTTCAGACGCAGAGGCGGAGATGACTCATGTGCAGGTGGAAGCCTTGAAGTCATGACATCATCGAAATCTTCTGGTGCTGAAGGTCATGTTCAGTATCTGCATGTGCTAAGATAGACAGCATCCCACTTACACATTGGCAGCTCTGGTTGCAGGGCGATCTTGGGTGCGGGCTGAACAAAGTCCAGGTCTGTTGAAGTTGGAGACGGAAGAGACGGCGGACTCGATGCCCGCACCGGAGTTCGGGGCGGATCTGGTAACGACCACTCGCTTGTGAGCTCTGGCTGCACGGGCTCTTCATCACTTTCCTCTTCCTCTTCCATGCGCACAGCCAAGCTACGAATCCGACCTGGCGGAGTGTCCACCACAGACTGAGGAGGAGAGCAGCACTGAGCTTGAACACTTTGGGCAGTTTCTTCGAAGGTAGAGCGAGACTCACATCAGTTGCCAGTGGACTGGAGACGGACGTTGGCTCTGGTATAGCGGCAGTAAAGTCCGACGCGACAGATATCGCATCGTCTAAATTCTCCGCCCGTTTCCGTTTGCCCAGCTCAACGGGTGGTGAACTGTCTTCGATCTCAGAAGGGGCAGGAGTAGGCTGAGGAACGCTTGGCTTTGCCTTCTTGCGAGGTTTCGGCTTCGCCTTCGGTGGTGCAGCAGGTTCCTTCGGCGTAGCCTGCTTGACATTCACCCTACCCTTGCCCTTGGTCTCCTCCTCACTTTGAACATCTGCCTCTTCGTCGATACCTTCGTCTTCCTCAGCCTCGCGAGCGGCCACAAGAGTTTGCTCTATTCCCCCAAATGATATGAGCAATTCACTCCATTAGCAGATAAGGTGAGTTGCACTCACGGACAAGCGTTGTCATGGCGGGCTTAAAGAACATCTCTTGCATTCCTTCCTTGCTGAATGCGATGTTTGCCAGGGACCGTTCGCCAACGTCGAGAGCAAGAGTGCGGTAGACTATCACTTGCTTGACTTGTGGGCGCCTCCACACGCGGCCGATAAACTGACTGTCCTCTTGTGCTGACCACATTGGAGACTGAGTGAAAAACAAAGTTGTTCGATTAGTCTCAACCGCATGCCATAAATATCTGCCTCACCTTCAGAATGACAATATTCGCGCAGTCAATGTTGAGCCCCGACTGGGCGACGCCAGAGACGACGAGCACCAGTGGCTCTTTCGACTCGCGGAACTCCTTCAAAATATTCGCTCGCTTCTTCGGTGCAACCTTACCAGAGATAAAGAGGTATTTGATGCCCTCTAGGTCAAACACCTAAGAAACGCTGGTTAGACAAGGTGGATAACCTTATATGAGCGGTCACTAGCTTACCTTCTTCACAATTGGGTGGTGCGAGGTGAAGGGTTCGTACAAGACCGCCTTATCGACCGTGCGGGCCTGGTCAAGCCAAAAACGCAATTCCGGGGAGACCGGAATATCAGCTTTTGAGGCTCCAGAGGACGTATGCTTCAGATACTTGTCGTACTCGTCAACGATGCCTCGTGGATCGTAAGGTGGAGGTTGCTCATATGGCTCTCCAGCAACTAGGTCGTTAGTCCATGCTCTCCACTCATCGTCCTCTGGGTCGCAGTTCACCAGACGGTATCCATCAGGGCACTTGTTCACTAGAGGTGGAAGTTGGGATTTCCGGAAGTGATGCTTGAGAATCTTTACGACTGCTTGCAACTTGGTAGACGGCATGTCATTCCACTCATGCAGCGTTCTTGGGCCCTCCCAATGTCGGTTCTTTAGGAACTTTACATGGTCGAGCGCCTTGCGACAGAGCAGGTAAAAGCGCTAAAAGTAAGAGTCTGTGAGATGGCACCCGAATGACCGCCACTGGCGACCACTTTGCGGCGCTTTGCGGGTAACGCCCCTCCCGCTCCCGCGGTCACCAAAAACAGCCACTGTGCACACAGACACAAATCATGGAAACAAGAGCACGCACATTGGTGACAGAGTCCCGGGGGTTATCAACATCGACGTCCTCATCCGTCATCATTGTGGACAGGGCCTCCGACTCGTGTTCGTGGAGCTTGAGGTACAGGTCAACGGAGATTGGCTCCGGTGCACCCCAAACAGGGCGACCTTCATTGTCTTTGCTGTAGATCGTCCTTCGCAGGGCCCTCCCCACAAACCATTGCTGCATCGTTCCGCATAGTTCCTGCGATACGACACGAAGATGAGATGCATCCTCTGCAAACTCACCACGCTGAGCCTTTGCACGGTCGAATTCCGCATCTGCGCTGCCGCTATCCTTGTCTTGCCTCTTCGCCTTACGAAGGCGCGCTGCCCAGGAATTCTTCAACGAGTCCGTGACATGGTGACCCTGCTTCGTAAGCTTCGCGAGGGTCAATGCGTTCTGAAAGACAGTTGGTAGTAAGCAAAGTTTTGTAATAGCAGAGCCGTCTTACTAGGTAGTTGGTAACGATGGGCGTCGCGGAAGCAGTAATGGTGAGCTCCGATTTCTCCACAAAATGGACCAGAGCATCGAGGCGCGGTCCAAAGTTCCGCACTTCGTGCACCTCGTCGATAACAAACACGCCAGGGGTGATCTGATACAAGGTGTTCTTCACTTTGGCACTTGATGAGATAGTGCCAATGCCGGTAATCGCGACTTCAGCGTCGGACCATAGCGCCTAGCAAGAATGATCATCTGTGGGCAAAGGCCGGAATGCAGTTGCACGCACCGTGCGCGTAGTAAGAATCACTTTTCTGTACGGCTCCATCTTGCTCGCTTGCCAGATCGAGTTCCAGAACGCACCCCGATTCTCCGTCTCGTACTTGCCGCTGTAGACGAAAATGTCTGCGCTCCCTGGTTGTAGCCAGCGGACAAGCTCTTCCCGCCATTGGTTGAGTAGAGAAGGCGGCACCACGATAATCGTGGGCCGTGACTCGTCCAACTCCGTGTGGGCTTCCTCTGTAAGGTCGTTAGCCGTTTGTCATTGCTGGTTGGCTCTGCGGAGTTGTGGTTGCTGGTGGCGACCACGACATGCGGCAACAAAGACTAGAGTGGGAGATGTAACTCACTGAACATTCCCGGGTAAGTCTTCTGCAGTTTCTTATGTTCAATCGCCCAAATGCGATATGCAATAAGACTGATAATCTGCAGTGTTTTCCCGACACCGACCTCGTCGAGAAGCAACATTGCATCCTTCTTGAACATTTGTTCTGAAAGCCTGTAGAGGCCAACGACTTGGTGGTACTTGAGCGTCGCAGGGACTTTTCGGTCCTCTGGCCAGTCAGCTTTGTTCGCCTCGCTGAACTCCCCGTACGGATCGAGATGCTTCACCAGCGTCGGAAGTCCATCACTCGGAATTCCGAGGTCCTTGAACATATCACCTGGCGACATCTGATTCAACTCCGACACCGCCGCCAGATCCCAGACCAATTCGCCGTTGTTCTGGTCAGCATCGAAGACACGAGTAGGCTGAGAGTCCTCATCCATGCCATCAAGCGCTGAAGCAATGTCGCCATCGATCGCGGACTTCAAAGCCGGGTCCGTCAGCTGAAATATCTGAAGACCAAGGTCTTTGTTGATCTCTGTATAGAAACTCAGTCAGGAAATCCCCTAGAATTCATGTTGCGTACTTGTGCCGTTTTCTGTGTGGAGTGCTGACTGTATCTTTCGAAGATACTCTGTCAACTCCGAGTTCTTGCGGATGTTTTCTTCAAGTGCCACAAGCCCGCGGAGTTGTAGGAGTTTTGGCGCGTGCTTGGTGATCGTGCGAATCTCCTGAATGGCTCCCGCACTCATCCCCTTTGTGAGAGTATCCAATTCTGTGATATACAGTGAGAAACTTATGCACTGATAGCATGATGGAAGTCCGCACTATGCCTCGCGGTCTCGACTTTCTGTTCAAGACTACGCATCCTGTCCAAACTCCGCTTCATGGCCGACTTGTCCTTGCTGATTATGACTGAGTACAGTGTGCTGACCCAAACTCGGAGATGCTCGGCCTCTTCGTGGAACATGAGGCTGATGTCAGGATCAAGAAGGTGGGCAACAATGTGGGCACTGTGGGTCTTTGCGATAAAGTCCGCAGAAATTCTCTGGTGCTTTGGTCAGACAAGGTAAACACTCAAGTATTAAAGTACGTACGCTTGTATTCGTGTCCATGGTGTTCAGTTTGCGCATCAAGTTTGGGTAGTCGATTCCAAGCTCCTCGAAGAGAGCGTTTGCTCTGTCCGTGACTTGCCACTCGACGCGACATCGGACAAGTTTGAACCATACTTCGATGAGACGTACAGCCTCCTTGTCCTGAGCTGTGCACGCTGCATGACTGCCTTGACAAAATCTTTCGCGGGCCTTGCCTTTGTAGCTGGATAACCGTGCAATGAAGTTCTGCATGCTTTTCCGTTCCTTCAAAGTTACCACTGGCATTAGGTCTGGTTGGGGATGGTCGTCCCAGATGGGACGCTGGATACCCGTGGCTGCCTGCCACTGCTCCATGGTCCAAACTAGAGGGGCGTACGTGAGCACCTTGCGCCAGCTTGCACCCATTTTGCTGAGGTACGCCGGGCTCTCTCGTGAAGGTGGGAAGGGAAGCACAACCGACAGGTCTGTGGTCATATATAAGGGTACGATGCTCGCACCACCATCATCGTTGATCTGCTTCATGGGATTTAGTCAAACGAAAAAAAAAATCCCTGATTTTGATGAGACATCTTGGTTACTCCTATATCCTACTGGTTCATCCGTGCAAATAAGATCACCAGGCCTTGCACGCCATTGGTGACCACTGAGGCGCAGGGACGTGCTGCGAGCATCTCATTAGTGCGGTGATGCGTGCCTCACCAGAGCACTGGGCACCGAGCCGGGGCATAGGACACATCGCTTAGCCAGCAGCCGCGGGCGCCGAGCACTGCAGTGGTCGCCAGAGGCGACCGCGCGGACTGGGCCTGCATGGGTACGTCACTGTCGTGACGGCTGCCGATGGCGACCACCTCCGTGCCTCTGATGGTACTCAGTCCGGCAACTTGCAGTGACATCTGATAACGTTGACGCAGTAGACAATGGAATGAACGTTGATCGCGCCATATTCAAATTGGAGGAACATATAAAGCATTGGGGATACCTGCCGGACTCTGTGAGCTCGTCATGGCTTCGCAACCCACGGCCCCTGCTACATTCAAATCTCAGCTCAAGAACCTCCTGACGCGAGAGAGAATCAGATATGTTCATTATAACGTGCTCTTGAAGAGAATTGTACGATGCAGCTGCTTTTCTATGACCATTGCTGATCTGCGTTTGTAGCGCGATGTGATTGCGGCGCACAGCGGAGACCCGGATGCTCAGGAGGTCGCTAGGCTGATGAGCACAAGGAATGGGTCTCCTTCTGGCGAGTTGCTCGCTGCCTGTGACTGGGTGTACAAGTTGCAGTTCCAGGAAAACTCGAACTCCCATGGGGAAGAGGACTCCGATGACGGACGTGGGAGCGACTCTGACACTCAGATGTCCACAGAGGAGCTCATCAGTCACGAGCCTTCCACGCATGCTTCCTCCAACGACGACGAGGACGACGAGGACGACGACGAGGACGACGAGGACGACGACGAGGACGACGAGGACGACGACAAGGACGACGAGGACGAGGACAAAGAACACGAAGTCGTTGACCTGACGCTGTCTAGCGACGACAATGTCGACGAGGGTGGAGTGCAGCACTCCGACCGCACGGATCGCCTCGTCATAGACCTCACTCTGCTGGGTGACGATGAAGACCCCAGCGTCGCCGTCCGTCGCTCCGAGGAGCGTTACTTGGCCGATCGCGCCCGCAAGGTCATCTCGGAGTTGATCTCCGACGGGCCGTGGAGCAACGGTTGGATCGCTGCGCGGAGATTCATTGTATGCAGATGCTGCTTATTTCTCAGCAAGGTCCACACTAATCAACAATGTATCCGCAGTCGAACTGTATGCACAAACACGGAGAGCCTGCCACCTTTGTTGGGCTTCTGCACCTTGTGGAACGTCATGACCTCCCGGAGCTGGCGGACTGCATGGAGGCCATGGGATACCAGGCCTTTGCCGACAACGAGACCTTCGTTGCTGCCCTTCAGATTCTCGCTGCTAACGACGATTGTGATATCGCAGCGTAAACTACCTTTGTGTCGTCATGTACATCAAATGGCTTTTGTATCGGCTGCATTGTCATGAATAAATCGCTGCTCGGCAATGGTCGCCAAGGGCGACCACCACGACGCGTGTGCACGGTCCTGTGGGTGCTGGCTGGGCAGAGGCGCTGAAGTGGGCTGCCGTGCGGGTGGACGCCAGTGGCGACCACTCTCGCGGTGCGGCCGCTCATCGACTACCTTCATCACTCTACTGTTAATCCCCAGCCAATCAATGATATTTATGGCAGATTCTGTTCCAATTTAATTTCATTGCCATCATGGCAATGTCACAAGGGCAGGGTAGACTGGAATACTGCCCATTCTGCTGCCAAGTTCCCCGATTTTGCCATGTCCAGCTTTACGCCTGTTGAAACGCTCTCAAGCTTAGAACACAGCTGTTTATGTCACCGCTAGGCCCATAGAAATCAGTGCACACGTGTTATTTCTAGCAAAGTTCAGACTCCGCCCACTAGTGGAATCGTGCCATTAGGCTTTGCCTTTCCTGGTACGTAGTTTGTTTAGCGTAGGTCACCTCCGCGTCGCTTAGGGTCGCGATGCCATGTCATCAATGCGACCCTTGATGGGCTCCATCTGCCTTTCATATATCTTTCCACTACCCTTCGTCAACACTGCCCATCGCCTCCATTTTTTTTATCGGAAAGCTGCGCTCCACTTGTCGCTCCTTGTTAATCACAACCCAAATCATGACACACCCTGCCGATAGCCTCCCAGACATGACCATCGACTGGTGGCCGTCTGTAAGCGAAGGTATCACCAGTGCCAATGCCAGAGAACATGCAGCTGTCCTTACACGCATCCGACACACTCCCGTCCAATGGCGCGAAAAGTCAGAAGATGTCAAGTTCCGTCGCGGAACTGGTTTCCGCCGTCTCCGCATCGCTCACTGCCCAGAGCAGCAAGAGAATCACTTCGCATCTCTTTGCGACCCCGATGACGGATTGCTCAAGGTCGGCGACTTCATCTCCCTCTGGCACGGTTCGGGGGATACCTACAACGAGAACTACCGCTTGGGTGTTGGCCAGATCATCCAAGTCCACGCGCTGTGGCGTCGTCATGTCACCTTCACCGTTTTCGCCAATGTGCTCGAGAAGACCATCGGGTTCTACCTCACCATTCGGCGCTGCTACGTTACACTCCTTCCAGATCTCGCGGCCCGCTACCAGGAAGAACACCACATGTACTGGGAGTACATCGAAAATCCATCTGGCCTTGGACCTCTGCCGCTCATACCACCACCTCCCCGTGTCCAACCTTCGGTAACGTTCGCCGACAGTCATTGAGTTCCCCGTTCACCTCCTACCCCAAATTCAAAGTTGCAACGCTGCACCCTTCTTGGTCACTTCTTCCCATTCTTTTCAACTCCTAAAACCATCCGTTGCCCAACCACATCCCCTCCCAAGTGACGGTTCCCTGTGCTCCCTGGTCAAAGTTGCATAAGGACGATGAACCATTCAACGAGCAGTCAGCGGGGAGGAGGGGAAGACGGACTTGGCTGAATATTTGCTCGGACGCATCGGACTTTACTTGACGCATCGGACTGTCGGACCTTTTAGCACCATTATTCCAGAAAGCTGTGGAAGCAGAAGATCGAACCCTCTCTGAGACTTCATATATACTTGTTCGCGTTTTGAAGGCATGTCGTAAAACTAGAATACAATAATGTCTGCAAGCACGTATCCCAGCTCTGAGTGTCCATAGTCAGACCTGATAACCGAACTGTGTCCAGCTCCACGACGTAGCAGTTACTAAGCCAGTTCTACCATTACTGATACATCTCTGAACATTAATGAAATGGAACTCGGAATAGCCTCTCACACTCTTATACATTCAAGATCGATGTCGGTTCACCTCTTGTACATGTATACCTACGAGCAACACTGCTCGTCGAGTCTGCGCGGGCCCAGACTCAACCACTAGACCTGCACTGTATTTGATTCTTGCACACTATTTCTGTCCACTTGAGCCTCTGCGAGAGCATGCGAAACGGGTGATGTATTGAAAAAACAAAAAAAAAAACAAACAAAAAAACGATCATCGAAGGAAGGCGCGCGCCGCATCTCCGACTACTCCTTTCTCTGCCGCTTTTTCGCCCGCCTTTCCTCGCTACCCGCGGTGTTTTCGTTGGACCCAGTCGCCAGTGAACCCATGGCCTTCTTTCCTTTCGCGGGGTTCGGGTTGACTGCTGGCCTGTGGGCGTCGAAGTTCTCGAACGCATCTGCGAGTCGGTCAAACTTCTCCCCGATCGCGGTTTGCACATCGCGGAATTGACTGATCTCGCCGGCGATCAACTTGCCGAGGGCTCTGATCGTGTCGGTCATGCGCTCGATGGCCACTTCGAGAACGATGACACCAGTCTCGAGGCCTGCTTCGGTGTTGAGGTCCATGCTCGCTTGCGGAGCCTCCAACTGTGGCTCGTCATCGGAGTCGATGACGGAACTTGTCTTCGGCGGCATGGCAGCTTTGCCCTTCGCGTCTGCCGGCTTCGCAATCCGCGGGCGCATTCCGCTCACGGCAACCCCGTTCACGGTGCAGAGACGCTTGTGGAGAGCGCACTCCGTGCAGGTCTTTGCACGACCAGACCGCCACGAGCAGTCGATGCCGTGCCTCCGGCAGGTGTCGCATGCCGTCGGCTTCGACGACTCCGCCTGCACGTCTGCCTTTGCTTTCGCTGCCTCCTCCGCCTTGGCCTTTGCCTCCTCCGCCTTGGCCTTTGCCTCCTCCGCCTTGGCCTTTGCCTCCTCCGCCGCGATCTTCCGCGCAGCCAAGTCGCGCTTCCGCTCCTCGGCCAAGCGAAGCTCCTTCCGCTTCTGCTCCAGCTGTGCGCGGAGCTCTGCCAGCCTGCGCTGCTTCTCCGACAAATCGGCGGCCGAAGCCTCCAAGCCGCGGACAGCTGGTGGAAGTAGGTTATTAGTGACCCTATATTGCGCATTTCAGACATTTCCCACCTGTGGGCTTGAGTTCGTTTGAAGGCGACATGGTGGGGGCGAAGGAGGATACAGGCGCAAGTAACTGAGCAGGGAAATGTTAAATATTCCGACACTTGTACCCCTGGCACCTTATCCGAACCCCAGAAACCTCGAAAAAACTCCGCTGTTTTGGGGGAGTCACCAGTTCCTTGGGGTGGACATGTCATTGAATCACCTCACCTACAGTCCTGTCATGGGACATAAAGGGATGCAGTGTGGCTGCTGTTGACGTGCCTGCATCGTTTCGCAAACGTTCAATCCACTGTCATGTATTAAACGTGCTTTTTATCACACAAGCACATTTTCCAAGAGGTTACATAACAACTGAAGGGCGAAGGGCTTAGAGTGGCATACGAGAGCTCCGTAGATGCAATGTGCATATGTTGTGCAGCCAGCATGGTTACATGAGAGGTATACAACAGATGATGATTACTCATATTATTCATGTTACTCATATTACTCATACATTACTCGTACATTTAACCAGGAATGATATGATACATTTGAAAGTAAGTACACCTGTTCTGACTGTTTCTTATTCCTGCTTCTTTGCCCCTCTCGCTTCCTTACATACTCTGCCCGCGACCCCTAATACTACTCCTCATGAACTCGTCATTGACCGATCCCAACCTGCTCTAGGCTTGGCATGCCTGTGACTACCTACACCTCAACCTGACGGCTCACGCGTGTGCCGCGCTCTGACGCACGCGACAATCACGATGTTGTAGTCATAGTTATATTGTATCGCATTGCCCTGAGTTTTGCGTTGGTCCGGACCCTCACTAGGCCTCACTTCTGACCCCACGAAGCGCAGCAAAGTGAACTCTTGTCAAATATCAATGAAGGCATGTGAATGAAGCATTACGAGTCAGGGATAAACTCATGGCATGGGGCATTATATAAACTTGTTTCACGGTGTAGCTCCAGTATCGCACTCAAACTGCAGAAACACTATAGACCGTGTATATAACCAGTTTGTATCTGGTGAAATGCTACCCATCAAAAGGTAAGTACAAACCTTGGATATGTGACCAGAGGGCATCTGTGACTTCTATTCAGACTCAAAGTTGGCACATGCATTTCATATATTGAATGCAACGTCTTTAGGTGCATCTGCAGTAATGAGAGCAGGTCAACGTATATTATATAGGGGCTTTGTGCTCCTGTGCACCGCATACCCCTTCAACTAATTGTTCCTTCATCAGGAAGAGCTAGCGATCAACATTCTCGCGGAGTCAGGCGGAGGTCACTACTGGACACAGTGAAACAGAGACAGGATGGAGAACCGGAGTTCGGCAGTCAGATGGCAATTGGCTTCAGCCTTTCAGCTTTGACTGCGCCCTTGGAGGGCTGCATTGCCTGTACTTCGGAGTCAGAGATACGGAGAAGCGGCGGGGTTTAAGCCCATACAGAAATAGTGTGAAGTGACAAAGCAAAGTCAAGAAGGTATAAGGGGGACCTAAGGGATATTCGAACTGAAGCTACAAGTGATAGCACGGGAGGTTATGTATTAACGAGTCCAAAGTTTGTGGAGATGGGCGGAGATGTACAGCATGTCATGCTATTAATCTGGGAATGCTCAGGAACAGAGGGGGTAAAGGCTTGTGAAATGATAAAGGCATGCGATGAACCAAGTCCTTAGCAACCGACGGAGTTCGTAACTCCGAATGTCCAGGATAACTGGAAAGTCGACAACTTCCTACAAACTCCGGATGCACCCCAGGAGCGGAGATGAGCTCGGAGTTTGGCACCATGACAACACTGTCCGGCTCTATCATGTGGAGAGACGCAAGCCATCAGTTGGGTTCAATTGCCCATTGTTCACACTGCCTATCAATCATCTGGCACTTGAGGCTTCATTCCAAAATACCAGGGTGCGCAGCAAACGTGTAGCATTGATGATTTGAATACAAAAAAACAAAAGGCGGAGAGCGGGCAGCCTACGTCTCGGTCCTCGCCTTCTTCCTCGCCGGACCTGCGACCTCGTCTTCCTCCCACTCCGCCAACTCCTGCTTGAACTGCTCGACCGCCTCGTCGTGCTCCTTTTGATCGCGAGGCCACTCCGAGTTTTCCACGTGGAGGGGCTGGATCTCGCGCGCGACCTTCGCAAGTGGAATTTCGTTGACTTCATGATCGGTCTCCGAGTCCTCGGACTCGTAGGCCGAGTCTTCCAGGCCCTCGAACAAGGCGTCGGCGTTCTTGCCCATCTTGTGGGCGAAGACCTTGGTGATGTTCGTAGCGCTCTGCACCTGGTCTATGAAGTCGTTCCCGATGGAGGTGATGGTGCGAGTGAGGCGGTCGATTGCCTCGACGAACTCCTGGGAGGGTGTGTCCGCAGCGGAGACTGAGCCGCATTCCTGCTCAGAGCGCGGAGGTTGGGGGGCGGGGCTGGCGGAAGCCTGAGTGGCTGGCTCGATCTCGAGGTCGTACTCCGACGGCGGAGCAGTGTGCATCGACATATCGCCTGCTGCACTCGCGCTCTCAGACTGAGCAGCGAGCAGGGGATCCACCGACCTCTCCGCAAGGAAACTTTGCTGCTGCTCCGCCCCTTTCAGCTGCAACTCGGCCTCTTCGCGCCTCAGCTCCTCCTCCAGCTCTTGCAACTCCCTCTGTTTCCTCATCAAGTCCTCGACTTCTTGGCGGGCGGCAGCGTAGTTCGCCTCCGCTCGCACGGCTTCTGTTGTATGTTAACTCCAGACTGTAGGACATGGAAACTCGTCCACTCACCCTGCTCGAGGGCGAGTTGTTCTTCGGTCATGGTGGTCGTAGAGAAGAAAGAGGGGATGCCAGACCAGCGCGAATCTGTTGAACTAAATATTATCCAGGTAGCACCCCTGGCACCCCTCTGCGGTATCAGAACCCCGGAAGATCACTTGGGGAAAAAACATGCATTGAGGGCAACTTAAATATTAAGCGAGCATTTTCATCAAGCGTGTTCACCGCATGACCTATCACGATCACCAGCCATGCCTGAGCAGCCACAAGGCTGAATCGCTGTTTTGTCCTTCAAATGTTTTCAGTGTACACTCCGCAACTCCACTGCGACGTGCACCTCACATGTTAAGGCGAACTTAATCTGACGGCGAGTACTCAGGCAGGTCTGCAACGAAGCGAGAGATTGTATAGCATGACTAATTTTACAAACAAAAAAAACAACAAACGGCGGACCGCCCTAGTCCTCCTGCCTAGCCCTCTTCCTCGACCCTTCGCCCAGGGAGTCGTCGGACTCGTGCAGCCGTTTGCGGGCCAGGTCGGCGCTCCAGTCTGGGTCGACCAAAGCGGTGTAGACGGCCTCCGCATGTCCGTCGATGTTTGCCAACATCTGCGTCATGGTGAGGTTGTATTCCTTCACCGCAGTGATCGCCTTCTTGCTGATCGCCTCGATGGCTC